>JAOTQJ010000111.1:2459425-2475395 GCA_025642045.1 Solanum sejunctum
CAAGTTGTTGGGCTTCAAAATGGTGAAACGTTTACAAGTTATAGCACTTTTATTGGTGATGATTCTAATAAGCAATGTGAGAACCACAGATACAAACCAGCATTAGCCATTAGAATGGTTAATGTCACCGCTCCAATTCTATCTCCCCTAGTATGGAAACAGGTAAAATTTTCGCTCTCTTTATTTCATTTTACGTGAATTTGGTTAATTAAACGCAAAGTTTTTAACAAAGAAAGAAGTACTTTTTTCTTTTCTGAAAACTTGTATAGCTAAAATATTGTATCACGAGAGGTCAATTTCATAGATGGTCGACTTTCAATCCTTACTCTATTTAAATAAAGTCATTGTTTGTCACAAAAAAGTTATTCAGCTTTACCTAAGTACTATTTTCCGTTGAGTGGTCATTCATGAAATGATCTCCATCGCGAGTAAAATAGAAAGTTAAAAGTTAAATATATATATAAAAATGTGATATTTTTTTCTCATACAGGCACCACGTCGACATTGTTGCGAAGTAATTAATGTTATTGAAGACGTTCTCAATATCAAAATTAGAAGTAGCAGTCATTGTCAACCAGTAACGACGCCGTTTCACGACAAGTATGGAGAATTTGCTTATTTTCAAAGAATAGTTTGATGTATTAATTAATTTTGGCCAGGAAAATTGTATTTGTTTGTAAGTGAGTTGCTGGAAAAAATAATATAGTATGAAAAATAATTAGTTTCATATTTAAAAAAATATTGTTTCTAAAAAAAGGCTTTCTAACAATAGTTACTTTTCCAAGATAAATATGTAAGTTTAAGTGATTTAATTAAAAGAAAAAATGTTAATAATTTATCTATTTAATGCAAATAAATTAAGCGATCATAGGAGAAATTGAACTTTATAAAATGCGATAGAGAAAATATCATTATAATTATATTTATAATAAATAAATTTTATCTAGAGTTCTCAAGTTCGAATCTCATGAATATGGATTAATCTTTGTTAGATAACAAGGATCAAATAAAAAAAGTAATAGATAAATTAATGGATAAAAGATCAGAGAGTGAAGAAAGAAGAAAAAGAGCAAAGGAGTTGGCACAACAACAACATTACCTCAATGCCTTAAAGGCTCCCGCCTCCTTTGAGGCATTGGGATAATGTTGCTGTTGTTGTATAAAGATAGAAGTAAGATCTATGTTCATTTTTATTTTTATTTTTTAGATTTTGCTTATGAGATTATATTGCATAAGTCAATAGAATGTTTAACCCTCTGATTACCCATTATAATTAGGATAACTGCCGAATATATCTCTTAATTTTACTATTTGTAGCTGATATATTCATCGTTAAAAAATTGATATATTGATACCCTTGTCATACGCAAATGAACCAAGCATACCCTGATGAAAACTTAAAAGCTTACTACTTTTTTAAATTAAGATAAAAATCATATAAGGTTACCTGGAATTTGCAAAAATGATCAATATACTAATTTTATAAAACAAATATTTGTAAGAGATCATAAAATCTAAAAATTCCCAACAATGCCACTAGGACATAAAGAAGAAAAAGAAATTTTTTGACAAAGTTATAATTTTAGTAGTTCAAATTTTTCATATTATTTGTCAATAATATTCTTTGGGCAGACAAATTAGATACTCCCAAAAGGAAACCACATTGGTCCATGTGAGATCTATTGTATAGTTAGATCCCTTACAACAACAATATCATCCCAATACCTCAAAGGTTCTAGCCCATTGCGAGGTAAGAGAAGGTCGAATGTACACAACTTAATCTCTATGTTTAAAAACATAGTGCGACTTTTTCCGGATGATCCATGATAAGCGTCGAAAGTTGTATTGACTAACTGCTACTTCACAATTAAAAGAAGCGCAGACAGTTTAAAGAGTCATTTGTGTTATTCCATCATACGCCAAAACTAAAAAATAGTAAATTTTTGACTTCATTCGAAATTGATGAAAATTATTGTAGAGATATACATTGACTAATCGCTTCAATAGTTTATTAATATTATGTGAATGATTGTAATAATTCTTCATATTCTATTCAATCGTTTGTATTTTAGTTTTGAGCACATGCATGACATCTTCTATCAATAATTTAATATTCAAGTATGAAGAACCTTCTTCTTGTATTGCCTTTTTTGAAATATGTGCAAGCTCCTTTGCTCTTTTTCTTCTTTCTTCACCCTCTAATCCTTTATCCATTAGTTGATCTATTGCATTTTGTATTTGATCTTTGTTAACCATCACTCCGCTCTTTTCTTCATTCCAAGAGGTAGTACTCACTTCAGCACCGACTCGAACTCCAGTATTCAGAACGTTTATGATAAATTTTTCATTATAAAATTGCTCAGCAAACATAGGGAAAGTAATCATTGGCACGCCATGAGATATCCCTTCTAGTACTGAATTCCATCCACAATGTGTCAAGAAACCTCCGACTGATGGATGAGACAGTATTAGAACTTGTGGAGCCCAACCTCGAATAATTATCCCTCTTCCTTTAACCTTCTCTTCGAAATTTTCATCCTTTAGCCATTTTTCGACTACTGGTGTAAGATTTAGCCCTCTAATTATCCAAATGAAAGGTACATTTGATGACTCTAACCCTAATCCAATTTCCTTCATTTGCAAGAATGAAATTTGACAAAGGCTACCGAAACAAGCATAAATGACTGATTTTGGCTTCATAGAATCAAGCCACTTCAAACAAATATGCTCATCAATTGATGCCTTGTTGCCTCTATCAATCATTTCATCCATTTCTTTGTTACTTAACGACGCTGGTCCAACACAGAATACTTTGTTCACAACTTTCTTGTATGAATCAACATACCAAGGTTCCAACTCCTCAAAAGTATTGATTAAAGTACCTCTTGCCAAATCTTGAAACTTCTTCATATTGTCCACAAGACTCTTCATATCTTGAGTAGATTGAGGCAATTGACCTCTTGTGAACTCAATCTTGTGTGGGACATTAGGGATCAAGAATGAATCCTTATCCAACACAAGAGTATCTTGTATCTTTGTTTGATTTACCATGTGAGAACAATAAAGAGTGAAACAAGAAACAGTTTGGAATATATACCTTGGAATGTTGAACTTATTGGCAACTTGTTGAGTCCAAGTAAGAGGACTAGTAGAAATGATACAACTTGGCTTTGGCTCCAAATCTTGAATCAACTTCTCTAGTTGTTCTTGTATCATTTCACTAGCCAAAAGGAAATCTTTAAACATTTCTAGTGAATTTAGTGTGTCCAAATTTTCACATCCTTTAGGCAATCCAACTTCTTGGGTTGGAAAATGAAGAGGAATTAGTTGGATTTTTAGATTGGATTTTATTGCATGTGTGACAATAGATTTGTACTTTTGGGCATTGAGAGGTGTTGTAATAATGGAGATTTTAACTTTATGAAGGGCTAGTAATTTTGCAAAGTCTATTAATGGTATAATATGACTTTGAGACATTAAAGGTATCAATAGAAAATGAAGCTCTTTAGATAGGGAAGAAGACATTATTTGAGAACTTAAGTGTATGAGGAAATAGTTGATGAGGAAATTTATTCTATTGAAATATGTGATGGTTAGATCACATGAAATGAGTGTTCTAAATAAGGGAAAATAAAATAAATAGAGAAGGGAATAAAAATAAAAATAAAAATAATTAATTAACACTTTTAATCCCTCACATATTGAAATATGTTTATTTTGGTCCATGGGGTTTTGATTAGGTACATTTAAACTTCAATTGATTGATGCATGTATTCTTAATCCCTCCATCTTCTTAAATTTAATAAATAATTTAAGTTCTATTTAATCATTCAATTACCAGTGTTAATGTTAAATTTTGTACTGTTACTCAATATTTTGTAAGAAGAGCTGAGAGTTTTAGGAAACAGTCTCTCTATCTCGATGAGGTAGCGGTAAGGTCTGCGTACAATCTACCCTCTCCAGACTCCACTTGTGAGATACAACTGAGTATGTTGTTGTTGTTGTAATTCTGAAGAAAAAGTAGGGATCAAAAAATAATTTTTAGTTAATTGAAAGTTATACATACCAAATATTATAATGACCTAAATTAAAATTTATCAATAATTAAGAAATTAAAAAAATATTAAAAAAAGACTTTTGGTGTTGTCCTCAAAAGTCTCTAAATGTGTACTTTGTTTTTTCATTACGTAATCACTTATTTTTTGAGGTTTAATATTTGAGATTTGTTTTGAAATTTAATTAAATTTAAATTCAAGTATTATAGAATTTATTTTTTGAAGCCATCTTTTTTAATCAGAAAAAAAAATATTCCTAAGACCTCAAACTTGTCATTATGTATCACTATATAATTCACAGTGTTTGTGTATTTAGTTATATAATTTGATTTGTGCATAACTTTTGTATAATGTTTGTATAAATCGCACAAATTATATAAAATTTAAAATATAATTACAACTAGATATTTGTCATAAATCATAATTAATTCAAACTATAACTATGTTAACTAATTAACTACTCCATCTGTTTCATTTTATGTGACACCCTTTCCTTTTTGATCCGTCCCAAGAAAATATCACCTTACTTTAATTAAAAATAATTTACCTAATGATTTTAGATCACAAATTTTAAAAAATCTTTTTTTTTTAAACACCATACTAAATCAAAAAATACCACATAAAATAAGATGAGGGGAATAATACATAATTTTTCCTAAAAAAAAATTACAGGATGACAAAACAAATATGAACATTCCATACCTAAAATGGTGGCAATGCTGAATTTTCAGTAATTGGTTTGCTGGATATGTTGACCAAATTTAATTATTAGATGAAATAATATTTGGATGATTTATGTAAATGTCCCTTTTCAGGTTATTTTCTAAATTTATGTTTTTGGAACTTTCAGACATTAGACTATTCTCTAATTTTTACGAAATTTTAGACTGCTCTCTGGTTTTTCTTTTAAAAAAAAATAATTTACTCGAATTGATTTTCAGATAGTAGTAAAAAAAAAGTCACTATTTAAAAAAAAATAAAAAAGGTAATGACTATATAGTTAATAAAAAAAAAGATTTATGGACCTTTTAACTCGTGGTTTTAAAAAGAAAAGGTTAGTATTACCTCTTCAATTTCTTCAATTTTGGTTTAAATCGCAATTCGAATACACCAGAATTTAAGACATTAGCATAAATGGAGAATAAAGAATTGATTCCAGAACAGTATATACAGTAACTTATAGACATGCAGCCACCTTTGACTTCTGAGTAGTAAGAATCTTGTTTACAAAATTTTGATACTCTTTTATTCATAGTTTGTAAAGTTTAGTTCACCTTTTTTGATAAAATAAGACTCGAATATACATATATGTGATCAGAAATTGCTCTATAAAATGGGTTGGGAATGGAGAAAGTCCTCGGGTTACCTTACTACTCATCTGGTGCATCAGTTTCAGTTTTCTCATGCCGAATGATTCGACATTTGGGAACCATTTTTTCCAGCATAGATGTTCCTTTGAATGTAATCAATTGCCAACAGGTTTTTTTGTAGCTGGCAAGCTGCAACGTGAAACAGTCGCTTAGAAGAAGATGAAGAAGAAAAGACAATCGTTAAGTGATCAGATGCATACATACCAGATCTGGCGGTATCTCTTTGAATCCGAATTTCTCAGTCCATATTGACATTGCTTCAACAGCAGAAGGGAGTATAAATCTTCTTACATTCAAAAATGCCAGCAATTTCTCTATGCAGCAGAGAAGCAACTGAAAGTAACCCTGAAACGTTTAAAGCATACAATCGTAACTCGAACATTTCAAGGAACAATAGATGAAGAAATATCGCTCATAAGATGTACTATATCACTATTTCTAATAAGCAAGAATAATGATTTCCCATAAAAGCATCATATCAGAATTCACAATCATCTGGCCAACATGAAAATGTTAGATGCATTATGCTCCAATCAATGTTCATCGTGGCGAAATATGAATTAGGATTAGAGTGGATGTTGAAGGACATCAAAGTTTAGATCTAATAGTCCAGCAGGAAAACAATTCTGTGAATGGACAGTACATTTTAGAGGATGTAGTGCCTCTGCCATAGTTTTTAACAAATTCGTGATATCTACATCCATTGGGTTAAATATGGTCAACTGGGAAAATTATGTAAAAACAAGGTCCAGTCAGTCAACCAACCTTCTTTTTGATAAGTTGCTTCAAATTTTAAAAGCCAAAACAAAGTACAAATTAGGCAATACATTCCATATTTGTGAGTACAATAGACTCTTATGGTCGGGTCCTTCTCCGAACTTTGCGCATAGCAAGAGTTTTAGTGCACCAAGCTTTCCTTTTTTTACATTCCACATTTGGACCTTTCAATATGTATATCTAACCCAATCAAGTATTGACTGAAATTTAAGGAGTATGTAACACAGGTAAAGCAATGAAAATTGAGAGAGTCGTCGGATAGAAAATAAATGGAGCCATTTTCCTGAACAGTTGCAGCGCTTTACCTGGCCCTGGCTACCAACACGTGTTGCCACAAGAGGAAGCTCTGCCATATCCTGACCAAAAATACGGAGGATCCCTGCTGATACTACTATTGAGCTGCACGATAACCAAATAGCCTCGGAAGTTATGGAAAATGCGCTTAAAATGAGAAATTTCAAGTAAAACAAATTGCAACACAGTCCTTACTTGACTGTCAATATAGCACAGTACATGCCCCCAAAGTCTTGGCCCCTGATATTCCTTCTGCAAGGAGAAGAACAAATATCATAGATAACAACGCAATGGCAAGATGAATGTAAATCCAGCTAACTCAGCATAATAACGAAGAAATTACCCATAGACCATAGATGGAATGAAATCACGTCCAGTTGCCGAATCAACAATAGGATCAAAGCAATCCTGAAATGTCAAGATGGTGATGATGATTCTGACTTTTCCACTCATTTTTCATTGGAAAAATAAAAAATACAATCTAAAAATAGTTTTAGAACCCTTTAAGGATACAGAGAAAATCTAAAATGAACTAACCACAAAACATCACAGAACAAGAAAATCACAAACCTCTACGTGAGCATACAAGAAAAGAAACTGATGAAATAACATTAAGAGAACATTAAATTGATTTGGACTACAAAATGAAACAGCAGGTAAAATTCCAAGAAAGAACATTACCATAAATATAGCTATGACGAGTCTGTTTCGCATGATTAGCAAATTGTTTGAAGCACCCATTTTCATTTCTTAAAATTAAGCTTAATTTGGCCGCATAAAAATAACAAAACCAAAAGTATTGATGCAAGAGCATAACTGAACCTATGAGTGGCAAAATTAAGCCCAACCCACCCAACTCATTGAAGTTTGGGCGGGTTATTAGCTCAACCCATCTCAACCCAACCCATTTAAAATTGGGTTGATTGGCAACCCAAATTAATTCGAGAGAGATCTTGTTAAAATATTTTCAAAACACTTTTTTTCAATTTGATATGTTTTATATGGTCATAATAAAGAAAAATATAATTTAATTAAATACTAAAATATTGAAAAAGAACAAATAATAAGTAAAACTTAGTAAAAATTTGAGTCGGGTTGGGTCTTGACCCACTCTATAACCCGTTACTTAACCCGTTACTTAACCCGTTTTGACCCAACCCATTTTAACCCAAGTAAATTTGGATTGGATTGGGTCTTGACCCATTATAACCCGTTCAAATTTGACCCAACTCGTCCAATTGCCACCCCTAACTGAACCCTATTCAACAAACCATCCCATCTAGATAAGTTGGAGACTAAACAGTCTTTAAGTAAGACATCACACAGTCAACAGGGTTATAGCCTAAGTCTGCTCACTGAAAGTTTGGACAAAAAACATTCAAGGGTAATGCTTACATGGAAGATTGAAACAGCTTCTGCTAATAACACTCTGGTTTCGCGAGAAGTAATTTTGCCACTTATAAGTCTCCACCTCACATCAAGATCACCAACGAAATCCATACGTTTTTCCTTTAGCTTCATCCTTACAGCACCCAGGCAAGATTCTGACAGCTTTTCTTCTCCTGAGTTCAGCGAATTTTGAAGTGCAGAATAGATCCTCTTGCAATCCACACAGCAGAACCATTTTCCTTTAGGCAACTCCTGTGGTGCAAGTTGAACTACATTGAACTAGAGAATCCAAAAAAATATAATTTTATAACAACAACAAAAACATACCCAGTGGAATTTCACAAGTGGGGTCTGGGAGGGTAGATGTACACAGACCTTACTACTACCTCATAGAAGTAGAGAGGTTGTTTCCTGGGAACCCTCGTCTCAAAAACCCATAAGCAGAATAAACTAGATATGACAAAAAGGAAAGGAAAGGAAAGGAAAAAGAAAAGAGATCTTACATGAAATAATCCTAAAATGCAAATGGACTAACCTTTAAATCTGCTATCTTGCGTTTCTTCAAGCAGCCAACATGATATTCCTTCTCACACTGGATATGAAAGGTAGTAAAACACTTTAATCATATAACTTGGTCGAATAAGGCAGTTATAAAAAAATGTCGATGAAATACCTGGTCACAAAGAATAACTGTGCGAGGACCAAATCCAGACTTACTAAAATCGTAAC
Source organism: Solanum sejunctum (assembly GCA_025642045.1). Lineage (NCBI taxonomy): Eukaryota > Viridiplantae > Streptophyta > Magnoliopsida > Solanales > Solanaceae > Solanum > Solanum sejunctum. The sequence continues at coordinate 2,468,040 of JAOTQJ010000111.1, forward strand.
ACCTGTATACAAAAATATGCACTTAATCATACTACAAAAACTAAGACATTAGACTTTGAACAACTTCACAAAGCAAACAACTACCTGCATAGAGCACATGCTATAACTTCTGCCTCTTGTGGGTTCTGGACAACCCGATTGCAACGTCTAGTTATTTGCTCTATGGGATCAATACCAGAAATCCTCCCAGCAGCAATAGCATTTGCATTGTGCTCCACAAACTTCTCCCTCTGAAACTTGTTTTCACAATACTTGCAATACCATTTACCACGGGGAACAGCCGACAATGATGCACACTCTGCATAGACAATGGAAAACGCACATTAATGCCACTTAAATGGAATATTAAATATTAGTTACAAAGCAACCAAAATTTCAAAGTGGTGAAAGGAAGAAAGAAAAAAGAAACAAAACAGAGAGGCAAGCCAGAAAGTTTCACAAAACTAACCCATAGCTATGTACTGCTCACCTATATGGAGACACAACTCATTTCTCATTAGGGGCATATATAGAGGATTAAGTAGGCAACTATTGATGCCTTAATTTTTTTCTTTCTTTTATTTTTATAGATGAACAGTCACTTGTGTACCCAAGCCTTGATGGGCAGAATTACCATGTACTTTGTGGGGAGGAGAGCAGCTACTTGGACGCCACCATCATTTAAAAAAATTAAGTAACAGCCACGTGCGATTATATCTTTTATTTATCTCTTTTGCTTATATTACTCATGCTCCTCTAGTCCCCTCCCCCTTGGGGTGGGGTGGGGCGGCGTGAGGGAGTAGTGGGGTGAGGATGAGGGTGTGTCCCATTGACTAACTCGGTAATGTAATGCCAAACCACAAATTTGTGAGAGTTATCGTAAACTGACCCAACACACCTCCCCACCACCACAATTAGAGATGATAATATCTTCTCTTGATCTCTTTTGTCTATCTTACTCAGGCCTCGCTAGTTCCTCCCTTCCTCCCTCTCCTTGGGATAAGGATAGTGGGGCAAGGGCGGGGGTTGTCCCAATGTCTAACTCGGTGCTCTAGTGCCAGACAACAAATTTGTGAGCAGTTGTTATTAACTGGCCCAACACCTCCTCCACCCCCACCCCCCTCCAAATCATAATAAAGAGAGAGAAGAAAAGCCAATCAACGCATGGGGTGATAACATAGAACTTGATGGTCTTGATCATCAAACAGGAAAAAAAAATGCACAAAAGAAAGTGTAGGGGGAAATATTGAGGAAGGCCCTGCAGCACTAACCTTTATGGAAGGCCCTTGGACATCCATCACAAAGCACCAGTATTCCGCCATCTGCGCATATGATGCACAAATCATCACTATTTTTGACAGAAGACTTGCGACCTCTCAATAGGGACATAGCAAGTTCATGTAGAGACACCCCATTTGAAGTGTAAATGTATCCATAGCTGCAGAGACATGAGACAATGTCAAACATCTAAATGGGAATGTGTCAACAGAACTAGATAAGTTAACAGCTAAAGAGGATAAATATCCCTCAAAAGACAGCTAAACAGAAGAATGACACTGACGGTTTTTTGCGCGACGCCCAACCTGCATGAGCTTCAAATTGTGATGGACTAACCTAACCACGACAGGAAAGCAATCATTATGTCTTACATCACAGTTACAAACCCTCCACAAAGAACCCAGGTTTTCATTTTTTGGAAGAATTATGCAAGCTACAAAATTATACCTCAGAATTGCAGCAAGAACAAAATATACCAGATCCCTGCTTATAACCGACGAGCAATTTCTGCCAGTAATAAATGAGCAAATAACAAATATGTCAACAAACCATATTTAGCACCTAGCACTTATAATATGTCTCAATTACTTTTAAAAAAAAGGTAGAAAAGGGAATGTTTGGTACCTTTCCACGAGAATAATAAGCTACTTCAGTCCCATCGGGCAGTCCACCTTCCTCAAAAACCAACCAATGCATTTTCTGATCCCTAAATGCAACAACATTAACTATAAGAAATGTGCTGACAGATGAAATCTAGAATAAGAAAAATGTCAGAGGAATGGTACCAACTTTTTTGTAATTTTCCATTGGGTCCTAGAGTGTACTGAAACACCAATAGGACAAACTTTTGAGGAATTTGAAGCGGCAATGGATTTCGACAATCTGAATTAAAGAATACAGGCACCATTCAAGTGAGAGGTAATATATCATACAGAATACAGGCACCATACAAGTGAGAGGTAACATATCATATAAAAGAAAATTAGTGGCAATTGACTAGCCAAATATTCACGAACGTTTTTGAGATCTTGCTCTGCATTTTATCTCTGAAAGAGTTGCACACTGTAGCAGCTCCATATGAGTGAGGAGAAAGAACTGGATCAGATAACCTTGATGGTTCCAAAAAAAGTGTGTAAGAGAAAGATGGCAAAGTTTTGCATTTTTACCAAGAAAATTTGATGTAGCAGACAAAGCAAAAGTGCAAATATCAAATACAGAAACATTGGGTAACATAACACACCTGTTTGGTGTCTTCAACTGATTCTTCCGTCCTGAGATTATGTGCGCTGAAGATATTCTGGGGGACTTTTTCCTTGAACATACTTCCACAGCCCTTACAACGATAATAGAATATCATTATTACATGTTTCCTATAACATTTATGTTATGAAAAAGTACACAGTGTGCGAAATCAAGCAGAATTAGTTACTCGGAAAAGACACCAACTTTTTCTTTTTTCTTCCTCTACTCCTTTTCACTGAAGTATCTGACGCAGTTGAAGTTTCACAGGAACTTGTGTTCAGAACAGGCTCAAATATCCTAATTTTGCAAAAACAAGATTAGCAGTAATAACAAAAGCAGAGACTACTGAGAGCTTCTGACTATGCAAACACATCTATATAAATTAAAAAGTAATACAAATTATTGCATGATTTTTCGTTAAAGGATATCAACTAATGCTTACACGGAAAAACCATAAATTCAACTCCTGAAAATATATCAATCATAAGGACATGTGAGATGTGACAAAGAGTCCTTGGTTAGTACAATTAATAGTGTTAAATCCATGGTGTTTTGTCCAAAAGAATGATAAATAGTTTAAAGTTCATGATAAGCACTAATTTGATTCCATTTACCAGAAGCATTATTGCATTAAATCCTGAAAGCCAACTGAGAGCAGTCATGCCAGATACATTCTTAAAACATCATGCTCAGTCAAACTCAGAGTCCAAGACACATAAAATAAAACTAACGGAGTATAAGAATATTAGAGTCCAGTGAAGCGCCCAAAAGTATAAATATAATCATTAAGCTAATTTTCAACCAAAACATACCCAGCTTCAACTTCTATTGACCGAGTTGGCGTGCCTTGTGATCTTAAAGAGATTATGCAAGAATCGCAAATTTGGTCAATTTTTCCAACTGAAGTTGCAGCAAAAGACCCTGGCCACCATGAAAAATCAAGAAAAAGATCATTCAAGTGTACTTGGGAGAAAATATGTCACCGTATTCAAGTTCACATAAGAAAGCAGACCATTGCAATTCTGACATATGATATTTTCCTTCATAGGAATCGGGCCAATGAAGCTCCGAATTGTTTCTTCTAATTTCTTCAAAGAACCTTTCCTACACTCTTTGACCACATCCAGGAGACTCTTTCCATTTTCCAGGCAGATATATTGTGATGCACGTCTATATGTTTTGCATGCATGGATCTCAAATTTACCAGGAGGAACAACCTAAAAGAACCAAAATTGGCATAAAACTTAAAGTCATACAGCGAGTTAATGGAATGTCAAGAACAAAACAACTTAACGGCGTCAACAAAGAGCAAAAAGAAAAACATAAATAATAAATACTCACCCTGGCGCCCTTGCACTGATCACAAGAACATAGAATTCCAATATCTTTGACTGTTCCCCTCAGTGGAATTCCCTAAATTAAGACACTTTAGCCTTTGGAATAAGACAAAAAACACTCAATTTCATGACCATATTTAAAAATCAGTCCAATCTGGATGAGGAACAATTAATCAGAAAAGCTAGATAAGCTTTTTGAAACTGCACAGCAAGCTAAATGATGTAGCTAACTGCAATAACAAAACCAGGTAACAAGCTCACAGACGATGCTTCTTTACTGTTTTCAACTCGTTTGACTCCCATTGATGTTCAAGCAATAACTCTATAAACAGAGAATATGCTCAATATATATTGCTTTCTACATTCACATCACACAACATAAACTGGTTCAATGGTTCTCCCATACCTATCCAGCAAGAAAAAAGGCTGAACACTGGGCAACACCAAAAATTTCTCTCTACACATAGGGCGTTTCCAGTCTCTCTCTCTCTCTCTCTCTTTTGGATAACTGTCAGAGGCGGATCCAAAATTTAAATCCATGGGTTCCTACAATAACTTAACTTAGTGTACAAAATAAACTTGGTTCAGAATCAAATATTTATAAATATTTAGTAAATTCCTTAATATATATACAGGGTCTAAATAAAAGCTACAGGATCCATGAACCTGCAAGTTGTTATGTGGAACCTCCACAGATAACGGCAGTGCATGAGCCCTGCCTTACATGCAGTCGACAAATTCTGCGTGGTACTTGCTACCTCCGCCAGCCCAGGGACCAGGTAACTCTGCTAGCGCAGAGACCGGGTAGTCCACCAAGGCTTGGACCTTTTTCCTGTCAATAATGAATGTGTATGTGTCTCTCTGTAAAAGGTACTATTAAGCCTCTGTCAAAATCATATGTAACCAGTCTGCACTATCCAGCCCCAAATCTTTCCAAATAGAAGTATAGCATAGTTAATTATAATGTAATGGCATTTCCATGCACGAGTTAATACGTAAGGAAAAATAAGAAGATTACCCTCTTGCCACCGTTGTAGAAAACTGGATAGCCCTCGAGCAAACCAGTCGCAAAAAGCTCCTTAACCGTAGTAGGCCTCCCCGTAATCGAAATCTTCTTCGATGTTTCCACCTCTGATTCTACTGCACCATTACCACACGTGATCAATTTCCCATCCAACACCTCCAAATTCTCACTCGACATATCCAGAGGCTCCACATTCAGCTTCAAAACCGACCTCGTAAGCCTCCTCCCAGCAACAGTAGCACAGTCCACCGTCAATGTTGACTCCTCTTTGACTTCAACCTCCACCATTTCATCCTTAATTGCAACTTTACCACCTGAATTACACTTGGAATCAGTCGATTCTCCGCCGTCAACATTGGCAGCTCTCTTCAACCTCTTGTTCCTCCTATACACAACGACTCCATTCCTATCACGGTCCTTAACCGAAGCAACTTCCTCGAACCGACCGCCATGAACCGAACCGTTTGCTTTCGGTTCAACGCAACAACGATCACCGGTACCAATACCAATTCCGGTTCCGGTTTTGAGAACCGGCAACGACTGCGAGTCGTGACGGTTAATCGGCGCCGTCATCGGAGTTGATGTTGAAGTCAGAAAAAGGGGAGAAAGCGACGTATGGATCTGAGAAAAAGGGAGGATTTGTTAAGATGATTGGGAACTTGAGTGAAACTGAAACCCTTCAAAAGAATTTGTGAGGAGAAGACGGAGCATTGGGGTGGAGTGGGCTGATTAAAGTGGGGTGGGTGTGGTTAAGGGAGCCAGAGTGTGTGAAAAATGTAAAAATCCATATGTATATCTAGCGGTTTTGCGAAAATTGAATCAACAATCAATAAAAATGATATTGATTTATTATTATTAATTTTTAATAATTTTAAAATAAAAAATTATTAAGTTATTGGTTTCATATTAATTTTTATAATTAGATTATTGAATAAATTGATAACTCAATAAAATTATAATAATATATTATTTTATTTCTTTTTAAATATTAATAATTTAATAATAATAGAACACTATAATAATACTTTATATATTTTAATTTTTATGATACTTAAATGATTAGTTATCCATTTTAGTATTTTAGTTTATAATTAACTAATTATAGACTTTGCAAGTTTGTGAACATAATTTTTGAACTCTATCTATTTTTTATTAATGCAAATTTTTATTACCATTTTTATCGGATAAATCAAAAATCAAACCATTAAGGACTTAAAACTGATAAATCAAAAACTGAAAAAAATTATTCTATTGATTTCTTATTAATTTAGCATATTTAAAAATCAAAAACTGATAAACTGAACTGATAATGTACAGAATCGAATTGAATTGATTGATGCACACTTTTATATAATATAATATATAAGGTTTTTTGTTCGATATTCATATTGAATATAGTAGAATTTTATTCGAGAAAAAGTTATTTTACTAAGAGTATTTTCATATGAAAGAAGCAGAAAAAATAAATAAGATGAGTTAAATTCTTTCTCCATCTTATATTAATTGTTACATTTTTCTTTCGATCTTTAAAAAATTATAATTAAGAATTCCTCTTACTAATTTTTTTCATGAATAATTAAGAGTGAATAGAAAATAATTCGTTACTACTTATTAATGTTTTGTAATTGTTGTTGTTCTTTTGTTCATTTTTAGTATGATTTTTTAATTTTTATTATATAAATTATTTGTTTTAAGAGTTTTTCGAAAAGAGTTTTCTATCTTCCTAAGATAAGCAGAGGCATTAAAATTGTTCGTTTGTCTATCTTTTCATATTTTAGATCTTTTTAATAAAAAATTTAATTTTATCACTATTAAATAAAAATAAAATTGTGTATGCACTACTTTAACTGTGTTAATTTTTATTATTATTGACATTTATTATATTTTGATTTTGATCAGTTAATAAATAGTTTTAGAGTGATATTTTTAATAATATTGACGACTCATATAAAAAAAAAAGTGAGTACATTATGAGTAGAATTATACTAAGGAAAAATTTGTAAAAGCGCTTTCATCATTTGTGTAGTTGAGAAAAATGGAAATTTTGGCCGCCATTAATTTTAGCCTTAAAAAACTAATGTTTATGTAAAACATTCCAAATAATACTTCTAGTATGGTATAATATGATCTATTTTAATTTACGTTTATAAATTTTCTCTGAAGTATCTTACACTAATGTGAGTTTTATTTGCATATTCAATAACAATCTTTTTTTCAATCAAATTTTTAGATGATTCTTCGTCTTATAAATTTGATTTTTATACTCATGATATATTTGATGTTTTCTTAATATGTTACTAGAAAGATGAGTAAACGTTAGACTCTCATCTAATATTTGTTATTAACAACAACAACATTACCCCAATGTCTCAAAGGCTTCCGCCCATTGCGAGATAAGGGGAGGTCAGATATACGTAGTCTGACCCCTATGTTTAAAAACATAGCGCGATTGTTTCCGGATGACCCATGATGAGCGTCGAAAGTTGCATTGACTAA
>JAOTQJ010000111.1:2478262-2489544 GCA_025642045.1 Solanum sejunctum
GGGGGGGGGGGGGGGGGGGGGGGGGGGGGTTGGAAAGTTTAGAATCTTAGGGATATGCCATTGGTATACCTTCTTACATCATAAAAATAAAAATAAAAATGTTGTTTCTTTTAATGGCCTCATGTTCCTTTCCAACCGTTGAATCATTTTATATTGGCATGCTTTACTTTTTTGTGCCTAGTACTATTTATAAATATTTAATTTATTGAATTGTAAGAGTATGAAATCATCATTCACGTGGAGAGATTATAAAAACTAACATAAGTATTACTCTGTTCGTCTCAAACTAATCGAATTTTTGAGATTCTTTTTAATATTTAAAATAATTGAATTGTGAATATTAAAATTTTTTTTATATTTGTCTTTTCATTTATTAAAATTTTATTTTTTCTAGGAGATAAATTACACTACATATTTATAATTTCACAAAGGATAATAGTAAAAAGTATAGTGTAAATTTTGTCTTTGAATGTTCTTTTTTAATATGTGTGCATTACCTCACAAATTCAGTTAATATGAGACAGAAGGAGTAGTGGATAGGAATTTTCATATATAGCCACTCAAAAATATTTTAATTATGCTCCATATTTATGGTTTGGGTAATTATATTTCGTAACTATAGTTATAATAATATTTGTATAATTCGTTCAGCATTTGTATACATTTGTATAATTCACTATACAATTCACAGTTTCTGTATGAACGTTTGTATATTTCGCTACACAATTTGTGCACATCATTTGTATAATACATTATACAATTTACAATAGTATTTGTATTTCGCTATACAATTTGATTTGTGCACAACTTTTATATAATCACGAACAACATTTGTATAAATCGCGTGAATTATACAAAACTTAAATTGTGTAATTACAACTAAATATTTACTGTGAGCAGTAACTAATTCAAACTATAACTATGATAGCTAATTAATTGATATATATTTACTTATCCGCATAATTTCATCGTATTTTGGAAACTATGTACTACCAACAAATGTAATAGGATGAATGTCAAACTTTTATTTTTAATGAGAAGTTTTAAGTTCCCAATTTAAGATTATATAATAAAAGTATTCTCTAAATAATTATATCATTTTTAATCCTTATATTGTAATACCATTTCGATATAATTCGTTTACCAATCAAATAACCCTTTAGATTATTTGAATAGAAATATATATTTTTTTTCTAAAAAAAAAAAAGAAGCTTTTTGAGGTGACATAAGCAGTAATATTAGTTAGTACAATTTTTTTTTAATAAACCTTGGAAACTTGTACTAAAATAAACTTATATTTGATTGCGTAATGTTCTTTGTATAGTCAGTCTTGATTTTTGATGATTCATATGGTACATCTAGCCAATGATAGGTCAATATGTTAATGCCAAGATTGGGCTATTTAAGATCTGTAATTTTTTACTTGAAGAGGAAGAAAGAAGAAGATGAATAGTAGCTCGGTTTTAGAGAGAAGACAGAGAAATAATTGTTAGAGAGAAAGAGAGATTTTTTTCGTGGTAACACCCAATTAATTGGGTAACCTCCACGGTGACAGAATTATATATATTAATAATATTCGGATATTTATAATTACACAGAATACATGTATACACGGAGAATAAATAGTAGCACCTAAAATTTAGATCGGGACTCCACCCCGAACCCCGGCCTTTGAGTGGGGGGCTTCCGCCCCCACACACCCCAGCAACCTCACCGCGGAGGTTGAATCGCGACAACTACTAAATATATTATCAGACTCCACTGCCTAACACATAATTTACAGATGTAACTAATTTAAAATTCGTACCGAAGACTCACTAAGGTAATAAAATATTGAAAGTTTGCATTTAGCATTCAAAATTCACCCATCTCACTAATTCAATTTTTTTCTCGTCAATTCACTAAAAAGGTAGTATAACATTGAATGTTAAGATATTCAGAATTCAGTATTTAGAATTTACTAATCCGATCAATTTGAATTTGGCAATGAATGCTAAGACGTTCAATATGTAGAATTCATTACTCTAATTAATTATTTTTTTAAAAAATAATGAATATAAAAAAATTTTATATTTCAAAATTTATTGTTCTGATAAATCTAATTTTGTGTCACATCAATTAGAATTCACTAAAAGGTAAAACGCTCTCTCTCAAAAAGATTTGATGACCTAACTATGGAAACTTTTGGAGCATTACTTAGAGAATAATCCCTAGATACCAAAAAACACAAAGCAATCAAATATTCCCACAGTACAATAATTTAATACTTATATTAATATATTATGTTTTAACTGCCTTCCAACATGTACTATTTCTTCTTGTTTTGTTCACTCAAATATCTCTTTTTTCTTTTTAAATAATTGTTTTTTTGTTTTTGCTTTGTACTTGTGGCTAAATCTTTACATCAATAGCCAACATATGTTTCAGCACATTCAATGGCATATTCAGTACACATTTTTGGAATCTTTTATTTTCATTATATTATATATATTGAATATTACTTTTTGCATACATATATATTTAATCGTGCATTGATAGGTATGTTGAAGATAGTCAATTGAACATTCTTTTTCGAATAAGTATATCAAATATTACTTTCACACACACACATATATAAATCTTGAACACTCTTAGCGAATTTTTTGACTTTGTCACTGTATTATTTACTATACATAGAAAATAATAACACAATTTTGTTAGTGTGTAGTTTCTTGTCTAAAAAATCCACTATGCCCTTGCCAATATAACAATCTTTCTCAAAGTAGTATTACTCAACTACTCAAAAACGTAATATTCATTATAATTAAAAAAAAAAAAGTATTCATTGGATTTCATCTATGTTGCTCAGACTCTTCAAAAGTGCCTGTGGATGCATGTCGAATTTTCCAAAAGTAGTGTATTTTTGGAGAATCCAAGGGTGCGGTTCTGAAAGTGAAGAATCCGCACAACTTAAGATTTCATATCCCCTTGTAGAGAAAATTGTGAAGAGCTACTTTATTTGGTCTAATTCTTTACAATGGTAGTATAGGTGCTAGACTATATCACTCGTATCTCTGTAAAAATGTTGCAACACCTGTGTTAGATCTTAAAAAATGTAGTACTTTTGAAAGATTCAACGCGCACGAGGAGACATTTTTGTGAAGAGTTCGAGCAACATAGGTGAACATGTGGATTGGTTTACCTAAGGTTAGGATGAATGCTCCGCGGAGATTCAAGAGAACCACCTCTTACCACTCTTAACTGCCTTTAGTTTCATAACGAGATCCTCTCTTTGTGCTTCTACTTCAGCATATTTAATACTCATTTGAAAGTATCTTTCTCGAATGTCTTTTAATTCTGTTTCTAGTAATGACTTTGTATGTTCAAACCTTTTTACCATTTCACTGTCCCCGTCTGATCTCTTGGAAGCCGGTGAATGTCCTCTACGTTCCTCGGTCTTGAACCTACGTACATAAACAAGAATAGCAGCTTAAGAAACTCGTGTTGGGCAATATCAATCTTTGAATTTGCAGAAGATGAACAAGAAGAAGCAGCAGTAGAAGAAAGAAGAAGAAGATAAATAGTAACTCGATTTTAGAGAGAATGTAGAGAAATAATTTAAGAAAGAAAATATTTTTTTCCTGGTAAACCCCAAAATTGGGTAACCTCCACGGCCATAGGACTATATATATTAATGATATCCGGATATTTATAATTACACAGAATACATGTATACATGGAGAATAAACAGTAACACCTAAAATTTGGGTCGGGGCTCCACCCCGAAACCCCGGCCTTCGGGTGGGGGGCTCCCGCCCCCCCACACCCCGGCAACCTCACCGCGACAGCTGCTAAATATATTATCAGGCTCCACTACCTAACAACTCGAACATCATACACCACTCGCTCTACATGCTCTAAATCATATCTGCTTGGTGAAAAACCGGTCTCTTTTGCCTAATAAATGTAATAGATGATGAACCCCCTTGAGCATCGAGAACAAACTAGTAGATTTGACATAAACTTAAGTTTATGCACTAGATTTTATTAAATGTGATACGAAAGTTAAAATTGTGCGTGAATCGTAAAAGATTTTTTCCCAAGAAGTTGAAACTACATACCTTTGAAGCTGAATTTTGTACTTCTTATTTGCCTCTAATGCTTCAGCAAGCTTGTTCTCGAGCAATTGTATTCTAGCCAAGTAATCAACTTCAACAGAAGAAGCAATTCCATCGGATAAGCCATTTTCACCCTGGATGAACGAAAGAACAAAAAAGAAGTAAAGCATTTGACTGAAAATTTGACACTTTTTGTGCCTTACTATGTTGCTCGTACTCTTCAAAAATATCGGCAAATACACGTTGGATCCGGAGGATCTGATACAGGTGTGACTACATTTTTGGAGAGTCTGAGCAGCATACTGCTTCAAAAGTGAAAAATGAATAGAAGGGGAAGAAAGGACACCTCTGATTCGCTACTTTTGTGATCTGAATGAAGTCGATCCACCCGAAGTTCTTGGGACTGAGTAAGCTTTTGAGGTGCTCTATTGAAGTTAGTGTATTTACTAATGCTCTTTGGAGTATCATTCAGTTCAAACTGCAAAAGAACATGAAATTCTGTCATTCATTCGGCATTTAAGTTATCGGAGAAAGAGCAACATAAAAAAAAGAACTTCGTAATAAGCTAACCTTTTTGGCGTATAATTTTTTCTCCTCCTCCATCATTTTCACCTCCGCTTCGAGTGCTTGGACTTTCCTCAAGCAATTATCCTTCTCCTCTTCCATCTTGTAGATTTTCTGTCGATATTGCTCATTGTCTCTCTTAGTTTCACTAAGCTCATTTCTCAAATCAGTCATTTGTGTACAGAATTTCTCCTTTTCAGTTAAATCACTTTCCATTTGCTCAACTTTTTCTTCCAAGTAAATTCTCTCTCTGTTGCTGTTCTCCAATTCCGACAAGACTTTCTGCAAGTCGGAGATCTTACCAACAAAAGAGGCCTTTTCAGCATTCATTTCTTCAAAATCTCTTGTTATTCTCGCTAGTGACGCTTCTAAATTTTCCTTTTTGAATTTGCATTCCGTGAGCTCTTTCTTCAGATTGAACACTTCATCCTGAAGCTCCTTTGTTTTCTGCAACTGAAATTTCAGATTAGCACTTTCTTCATGTAGTTTTTGATGTTCATAGCGCGAAAGAGTGAGCTGCAACTCAAGATCATTAATTGACGTCTTAAGCTTTTCCTCGTTCGCCCTATAATTTGGTAAAAGTTTAGAAATCTTTGCATGATCAATCATCAGCTTCTCATGACTTAGTCTTGAAGCAGCAAGTTCCTTCTCAGTCGATGCAAATTTTGATTGAACGTCTTCAAGTGCAGATACGAGCTTTTTGTTACCAGCACGTAAACTGGAAACTTCATTAACAGCATCAGAAGCTAATCTCCTTTCCTCGTCCATTTCAGAAATTTGCTTGGTTAGTTGTTCTACCTCTTTCTCGAGGCTCTCAACTTCTGTCAACTTCTCTGAATATTTCTGATTAGACAAACTTTCTTGTTGGACGAGTTTCTCAATTTCGTTCTTGTTCTCTTGAATGAGCTCATTTAGTTCCGAGTTTAGTCTTTCCTCTTTCAAGGAAAAATCTTTCCACATGGAATTGAGATTTTCTTCCAAAGCCTTCACCTTTATCAAATTATTAGACAAGCTTTTCTGTGATTCGCGCAGTTGAGCTTCTAGCTGCACACGATGCTCGTGCTGTTCCACGTTCTTTCTTTCCATTTCAAGAAGATTCTGTAAAGATTCTTGTAACTTCTCATTCTCGTCCGTGAGATGTCCACATTCTTCTCGAGCTTGTAGCCATAGGATCTGCATGTTTTCTAATTCTTCTTTGAGATCAGCAACGCTCGTTTTCATCTCACTCTCCAACTTTCCAATTTCTTCTCGAAGATTCGTTATGATAGACCTGGATTCTTCCAATTCCGATTGAAGAGATTCTCCCTCGACTGCCATGAGCCTAATCTGTGCTTCCATGTTTTCATTCTTCTCTGTCAATCCTACTAACTGATCCTCCAATGTTTTCTTTTCACTTTCGAGCTGTGCTAGTTTCCTTTCTAGAAGCTCGTTCTCAGAAACTAGGGCATCCAAGCGACTGGAGGTGATGGCACTTTCTCTCGAGACGATTTTCATGTTTTCTTCCATCTGATCCTTTTCCTTTTGAAGACCAGCTACTTTACCTTCTAGTTCTTTTTGATACTCCAATAGACGGCTTTTCTCCTCTTCGTTTCTTTGTATGTCAGCCTGTAACTTTTCCATCTCGGAAACTTTTTGATCTAACTCTTTTAATAGACCGGAACATTGAATTTGTAGTTCTTTCTTTGAGCTCTCATGTGCTTGAACCTCAACACTGTAATCTTCCAACTTTCTATTTCTCTCCAGGATATCCTGTTCGTGCTGTTTAAGACATTCCTCACATTCAACAATTCGAGTTTCTAAGAGATTGTTCAGGTCAAACAGATACGTAAGGACACTGCCATCTGTCAGTAGTTTTGAAGAATTTGCTACGTCCTCGCTCAAATTTGCCAAGTTTTCCAGGTGATGTTTACACTGATCACTTATACTCGAAGAAAGTTTATGCCACGGTCTCTCTAGATGGTGGAAAGCTACTTCAAACTGCTTCACTAATTCAGTGGAGTCATTGGAGTTTTCGTTTTCACCAACTTGACTACCGGACTCCTTAAACTTGATCAGAAGGTCCAGGTTTTCCTGAGTAAGCTCAGCGCAATCCCTCTCGAGCTCCTGCACTTTCTCTCGTAATGCTTCAATATCTCTTATTAGCTCAGTACTAGCTTTTTTGGAGTGTTCATTCTCCATCTGTCTGTTCATTCTCCGTTCACTCTCAAGCTCATGATTTTTGTCTTCTAACGCCTTTGTAAGGGATTGAACACTTGTTTGCAATGTCTCTTCCGATTCCTTCCATGATGAAAATTTCTCTATTTCCACTTTCTGCTGTTCTATAGTGTCTTCTAACTCCTGAAGAAGCGCGAGGAGCTCGATATTTGATTCCTGACTTCCTTTTAGTTGTAAAGCTAAACTAGCATTCAACTCCTGCTGATGTCTTATTTCATTTTCCAGTTCCTCCTTCTGACCTCTCGGTTGAAATATCGAATCCTCTGCCACATCGTGTTTCGATGTTGACTCCTCCAACTTTAGTTTGAGATTCTCAATCTCTCTTTTCAAGTTTCCTTGTTCTGAATAGGCAGCTGAGAGATCCATCACCAAATCTGCTTGCTTTTTCGACTGAGATGTGAATTCCTCTCTCAGTATGTCCAAATCGAGCATGAGCTTCCGAGCATTTCTCTCCCACATCTTGGCTTCTATTCGGAGTTCTTCAATTGTATCTTCTGCAGCCTCCAGAAGGTTTCTTGAAGAGCCTGAATTCGTCACAGAAGACGTTGTGAAGTCTTTTCCGTTGTTCTGCAGATGCTCCATTGAAACTGTGGCTTTTGCATTATCTGATGATCGGTTTGAAACAGTTTGATCATCGATGAAATGATCGTTCTTAGATGGAGGACGGTCAGGACTTGCTCTAACTTGTTTGGATCCTTCATTCTTTAAGTGATTTCTGGAGGAGAACTTCTCTTTTCGCGTAAAACTTTCAGTTGAGCTAAAGCTGTTATTTGATCTGGATCCCGAGGAACTTCTCTCCTGAAACAAAATTGAAGAGTTTATCAATCACACATGACACAAAGGGTAGTCACGTAGGCAGCCTATGCTGACGCAAACACCAGTGATTAATTCCACACCTCGAACATATGATCTATAAAATGGATCAAAATTTGCATTAGTACCTTGATCTCGAATTTGCTTGGACCCGAGTTAGAGCCAGGATCATATGGAAGCACATCACTCCCAGAAGAGAAGTTGCCAGACTCATTCGGCTTACTGTCAACGTTATGATCTAAACTATGTTCTTTCGCACCAGAGCCTGAAGATTTTGCTTCATCTCTGAAAGTATTGAAACAGTATTTAGTTAAATAGCAATTCACCGTTACTTTATTAGTATGATGAAGAAACGGAAATTCATATGGCTGACTCCAACTGTAGTTAGGAACGAATACTCGGGATTTTGACTGTTTTGTCAGTACCTGAATTTACTCCTTGGTGTTAGGCAGTGAATTTTCACCTGTAAACAAAAGATATATAAGAATTTATGTAAACAAAGACTCCAAAAATGTTGGTACACCCCTATTGGTTCCACTAAAACTGCATAGATTTTGAAGGATTCGACACACATTCAGCTGTATTTTCTAAGAGTCCGAGTAACATAGCAATACCTTAGAGAAAATAAGGACTTATCGATCATAACACTTGCCTGTAGTGTTGTTCCATGGTTGCATTTCTTTAAAGGAAGCAAAACAGGAGAAGACATTCTTGAACCAACATATGATGATAGATTAATCGTTCCTTCTCCGAGTAGGCCAGATCTAGCAGAGCCCTGTGTTGAATGAGGAATTAAGAAATCGAATAAAACATGTCAAGTTGATGTTGAGGAAGTGAGATGAAACTAGATCATACCATTGAAACAACAAACTTGTAGAGAGATTCTTCGAGCTCTAGAGATGAATCGTCTTGTGAAATCCACAGGGATTCCAAAAGAGTCTCTGGCCATTGACAGCTTCCGTTTTTCACAAGCGTTTTGCCTAGTTTTGCTACTGTCTTTCCAGTTTCTACACAGATTACAGACAAAGATAGCCTGTCCCAGCCTTTTGGTACCTATGCCATTACAACATCGTAATCAACTGTCAGTGACCATTTGTACCTCCGAGACAAGCTGAATGAAACCACGTAAAAACCATAGCATTATATCAAACAATTCTGTGCGATGACCGAGAAAAATGATGCTTAGCTGGTCTTTGCGGATGACCAGCCACGATGGAAGCCTCCTAAAGTGAACTAGTGAAAATGTGAGAGGAAATTGTTTTTTTGTATGCTCGGACTCCTATGGGATGTGTGTGGGATCCTTCAAAAAACTATGCGTTTTTGCAAGATCCGACAAGGATGCAACAACAATTTTGGAGGGTCCGAGCACAAACCATCATAGGTACCATAACACTATGAATCTGACAGTACCACATTATGGGAAATCAAAATCAAGAGGGAAAACTGGACTTATGTTGCTTGGGCTTTTCAAAAATGTTGCTTGTATGTATGTCGAATCCTTTAAAAGTTATGCATTTTTGGAGAATCCAACAAGGATACAACAACATTTTTGAAGAGTACGAGCAACATCAAAAGCCACACACTACTAGAAAATCCATAGTATAGTTTATTCATACTACATAATCCAATGTGAAACTATAGCCTTAATTATCTATTAAATTATTTAAATTCATATAATTCAAGATCACCTAATTGAATCTCAACCATGAAGTCTATCATTTTTCATTTTTTTCAAAAGAATGGAGCAAGAATCGAAACAACAACAACATATCCAGTGTAACTCCATAGGTTCCCGAGAGGGTAGTAGCATGTACACAGACTTTACACCTATTTGTGAATGTAGAGAGATTGTTTCTAATAGTCCCTCGAGAATCAAGAAAAACATTACAACGCAGTTTGGAGAAAACAGAAAATACACGAAAGTGCATAATCGAAGCACAAGAAATAACAGAAATCGAAGAATAAGAAACTAGGAGAGAAGGTAATACCTGAAGTAGTTGGAAATTTGAGAATCTGAAATCAACTCTTTCTCCTGAATTGTCCTGCTTATTATTCTGCTTCTGTAACTTGAACATTTTTCTTTCTTTTGTCACCTTAATGTCTAAATTTTCTTGAAATATGATACAAAAATAATAATTTTGTTAACTGAATATGAATCAAAATGCATTTGAAGGACCAAAAAAAGGATAAAATCAAGAAAAAAGAAAATAGAAAAGTTAGCTAATTGGTCTATTTAATGAACTTGTCATGGGGTTGTTATATTGCTTTCTGTCTTTATGGTGTTGCATTTGAGCTTATTATAGACAGTCTATCACTTGTTGCTCGGATTCATCAAAAGTAGTATATTTTTAAAGAATCTAATACGACTGCAACATTGAAAGTGAAGAGTTCGCCAACTTAGGTTTTTTATAAGTGAAAAAATTGAAGGACAAGTTTGAGGAATTTGTGTTTTTTGACATTCAAATAGATAGTACTCCCTCCGTTCATGTATATTTGTCCATGTTTGATTTGACAGATTACGAAGTATCAATAATATATTCAGTATAATTTTATCACATGGGATATAAAAAAGATAAAATATACCTAGACTTACTATATTACTAGTAATAACAATAAGCCATCTGAACTCATTCGAAAATGAATCGGAAATAAGTATAAAGCAAACAATTGTTTCTTGAATTTTTAAATTGGACAAGTAAAAGTGAATATTTCTTTTAATATAGTGGACAAGTATACCTTCTTCTTTTTTTATTCGAACGGGTCTATAACAAATTGTATTAGAATTAATATTTTAAAGTAAACTTAAATTATGAACTCATGCATTTTAAATTCTGAGTTTACCTTTGAACCCAACCAATTCAAATTTGCGCTAGAAACTTCTGCTTTAGAATAATGCTTTTTTTAACAAAGACGACTTGATACTCAAGAATAAAATTCGAAATATTTAATTGAATACTATGAATTACTTACCACTCTTGTCTTGTAGTTATTAAAATTTGGATTTAGAAAAAAGGCATTCCTCTTTTTTACAGTTTTTTTACCTAACAAGAAAAAGGAGAAATAAAAGAAATGATCATTTATGAATCTATCTAACTTATGGGTGGGTAAGCTAAACTTTGAAGGCAAGAAAGAATTAATTTCTTTTCCTTTTTTTTTAAAAAAAAAAAACTTTGTCTAAATGAGAAAGAAATACTTTTTTTTAATTAAATATTTTATATTTTTCTGATAGGAAAATATCCTGTTATTTTCTATCTTTTTTCTGAAAAGATAGTTTGGTAGGAAGTTGCAAATTAAATAAAATAATTACGTTACAACTTAAGAGGGAATATTAAAGGAAAAAATATATATGAAGAGGACAATAATTACTCACATTGGGAGTTACAAATATAGTTATACAAATCATTGTAAAAAAAAAATTGTATTTAATTTATGATTATACCTTATTTAATAGATAAAACAACGAACATGCGGGATAGAGGAGGGTTGAATATACGCAGTCTGACCCCTATGTTTAAAGACATAGCGCGACTGTTTCCAGATGACCCATGATGAGCGTCGAAAGTTGCATTGACTAACTGTTACTTCACAATTGAA
>JAOTQJ010000111.1:2527322-2549240 GCA_025642045.1 Solanum sejunctum
AAAAAGTAAATTTAACTGTGAACTTATAAAAAGATAAATAGTTCATCAATTTTGAATAATTATTTATTTATAAAGGTCCTAGAGAGATTCTATCATTAATTAGAACCCATCGTAAATTAAAATTTTTCTTAGCGGATGTAGGGTATTTTCTTAATTCAAATAAGAAAAAAAGTAAAAGTCTATCAAATAAGAAAAATTTAATAGTCTTTCAATGGCCTGAAGTCCTTGTTAATTTTATCACTTCTTTTTATATATTATAAAAATCAATATCATAATATAATTAAATAATAATTTAAAGAAAAAATGATGAAAAGACGATCTTATATAAAAAAAAATTTAATGAAGGACAAAAAGTTCAAACAATATCTCCAAGGGTCTCTATGCTTTTAATATAGTATAGATAGATTATGGACTATTGATTCATAAACATGCTAAACTGATAATGAAAATCAATAAGACAACTATAATCAATTTTCGAATAGTGATCCTTAATGGTCTGATTTTTGGTTTATGCGATAAAGAAAATATCTCGCAAATATGTTTTTTTTTAAGATTTCAAAATATGTTTTGACAAACTGAATTTGCTTCATATTTACTGTTTTAGTTTTCACGAAATCATTTATTAAGTCGTCTTTTGTCAAATTTATCACTTGCTAATCAAATGTGTTGATTGTTAATTAAGTGAGACATTAAAGAAATAAAAAGATGAATTAATGAAATACTTTTATATTTATCTCAAAAAGAAAAGGGGTTGAAGTTTAAATTAGGCAAAGTATTGGGGGACAACAAAACAAAAGCAAAAAGGAAATATGTCTTAATTTATTAATTAAACATGAATCATAAGGTGCAACATGAAGTCATAATAGCTTGCTAATATTTCCCTGATTTAATTTCAATATTTATTGATTGTTCGCGATCCGTACGTATTTTAGAGTTCGATAAATATGAATTCGCATTGAAAATTTCACTTTTACTACATCAAAAATAATCTTTAGTGGCAATTAATTAAGGACGATAGCTTATTTGCTGTTGAATACGTCTTTTAGCAACAATTAACACTCTTTGTTAATGTCTCTAAAGTTTACAACGATATTGAATCTAATGACAATTAACTAATATAGGAAAAAAAATTAGCATTCTTTGTTAATGTGTATATTTATTGCTGTCAAAAATTATTTTTATTATAGTGCTTAAGAATAAAACGCTTCTTATCAAAGGATAATTTCATATTTTAAATTCGAATAAAAAATATCTCATTAAAACCATTAGATAGTGATTTATTATTGTATTATGAGTACAGAAACTTTTTTTTTACCTTGATTTATGATAATTATTATGCAAAATTGTGGGACAAGAAAGCACTTTTTTCAACCATTGGAGTGTACTTCACATGAAGAAATTAGAATGTGGACCATGGTTGGGTATATGATTAATGGAATAAAGTTTGTTTTTGGAAATGATTAATTAATATTAGTTAGCCAAAAATAAAAAAGATTCAAATAAAAATTGAAGAATAATGTAGGTACGTTCGTATCGCCAGAAAAGCCAAGAAGTCAACAGGTCAAGTTTTACTACAATTACTTGAAATGTGCTTGGATAACATTCTTTTTTCAATTGGGTATGACTTTCACTATTTTCGCAACCCGTCAATTAGTTAACCATCGATATATTTTAGTTAATGGTTATATAGTAGATATACTGATTTATTGCTGCAAACTCCGAGATATTATTACGGCAAAGGATGAACAAAACTCCAGAGTTCTGATTCAAATTTCTCTCGATTCATCCTCTCATGAGGAATTACCAAATCATTTGACCCTTCAGCCATTCCAATATAAAGGATTAGTCAATCAAATAATAGATAGTAAATAATCGAGTTAGGGTTGTAGCTATGAGTGCTACAGACGATCTAACGAGAGGAATGGAAGTATTTGACAAAGGAGTTCCTATAAGTGTTCCAGTCGGGGGAGCAACTTTGGAACGAATTTTTAACGTGCTTGGAGAGCCTGGTGATAATTTAGGACCTGTAGATACTAGTACAACATCTCCTATTCGAGATCCACCCTATAATATGGGGTAAAAAAAATCAAAATAAGTGATTTTTCAACCATTGGAGTGTACTTCACATGAAGAAATTAGTATGTGGACCATGGTTGGGTATATGATTAATGGAATAAAGTTTGTTTTTGGAAATGATTAATTAATATTAGTTAGCCAAAAATAAAAAAGATTCAAATAAAAATTGAAGAATAATGTAAGTATTTTCTTTTGCACATAGAAGAAAAATCATTGATTCAATTTCATGAAAAAAAAATTGCTCTTATATATAGTAATTAATCAAATAATTTCTAATAAAAAGCGCATCCATTTGTACGACCTCTAAGAAAAAATAAACAAAGAATAACAAGTAATAACTTAATTAGTAATAATTATTAAAGGATTTAGTCAAAGGAAAGACTTTTTTCAGTCTTTTTTAATAATTTGCGCATTTTCGATCCATCAAATGAAACAAATAATTTTTTTTATCACAGACAACTAAAACTAAAGTTTATAAAAGAAATTTTTTTCTCATAGTAGAATTTCCTCAAAAAATATAAAATTTTATGAAACTGATCTTAAATCGTCATTTAAACACGAATTTAAAAGAAAATCAATATTTTGCCAACTCATAAAATCAAACCTAACAAACTTTAAAAATGCCAGCAAATGCTGATAAATGGAAAAGTTGGTAGGAGAATAAGAAAGAAAATATATTTGAAACTCCAATAAGAAGTAAAATAAATTGTTGAAATAAACTTTGAACAATTTAATCTCATATGTTACAAATATTGCTAGTTCTTTAATCATGTCATATTTCTTATTTTTTTTGCTCTTCTTTTTTTGCCCACAAAGGAAAATAAAATTACACTATCAAAAATTCTCAGGACTAAGAATAAAGTTGAATCTTGCTTAATCGAAGAACACATTCAAATTCATATACAATTACATTATTCACGAAAATTTTTAAATTTTTCATATATCGAATTTTAATATCGTTCTGAAAATTATTGATGAATCGCTAAAAAAAAAAAAGATGACAAATATTTTTTAGAAGTGCCACGTATAAAATAGGGGTGTGACGTGTACAGGTTGTGCTTGCGTGGACGAATGTGGCATCGCAGTATTGGACGGTAAAAACACGTCAGCGCGATTGTACCTCACGCGCTTAGACAACTTGGACCTTGTGTCTACTTATTCAGGAATTGGCAAGTTGGAGTGTCTATTTGTGCAAGTTGAAAGTTTGAGTTCCAACTTACAATTTCGCTCTAAGTTTAGAGTCAAATTTGGGTATTCTACCAAAAAAAAAATGACAAATATTTTTTTGGAACCTTTGTAATTATTTGGCACTTATAAGCTTCTTCTTATTCTTATTCATCAGCATCTCTTGAAACTTTTTGCATAAACCAAAAAATTTTATTGAAACTTTTATTTATAATGACGAGAAGAAAAATATATTCTGATATATTTTTTTTTTAAAATATAGATAGCACACACATATATATAATGAGTTTTGTATAAAACTAATTTAATTGCTTCAAATTTTTTGTTTTGTACTTCAAACTTTTTTTACACTTGTCTCCCCGACTCACTTTGGTGATAAAGATTTTCTCTTTAGGCGTATGTTTCAGCAATACAAAATGAGTATTTCACATGTTAGAGGACATTAAAATGACCTAGCAAGATATACTCTATAATTATATTATTACATATTTTTATGTGTATTTAAAATTAATTAGTAGATTTTATCTCATCATGAATAATAATTTATATCATATTTATAAATAAATCATTTTTTAAAAAATTGTGATAATATAGATACAGATATATATGTTTTGTGTATTAACAACAAACGCGTGAGCTGGTTTGCCCGAGAGGTTAAGGGGGAAGACTTAAGATCTTCTGCACATAAGTGCGCATGGGTTCGAACCCCATAGCCAGCAATTGGACTATTTTTATTATTTTTTGTCATGTCCGATATATGTATCGAGGCTCAGATATATTCAAATTTGCATCGATAAGTTCTACGTTATTTGAGAGGTAAAATATTTTCTAATAAAGGTGACTTTATATTTAGACTTAAGTATGACAAATTTTCATCGACAAGTTCTTTGTTGAGAGATTAAATATTCTCTAACAAAGACAACTTTATATTTGAACTTAAATATGAGACCTCTAGTTAAGAATAAAAAGCTAAAATACTTATCTTTCAAAGACAATCAAAATTTATTTATTTGTCACATTTAGACTTTCGTTACAAAAACGAGAAGATAGAAACAAGAAGCTCTCTTGGCCTCTTTTATCCCGATTTGGACGGAATGTTAACAAAGAGTCTTTACATATCTAACACTTCGAAATCAAGTAAACGATTAAATTGAAAAATCATCCCAAAAATAATTATTGTATGTTCATGTAATATACAATCAAGCCTCATTATAATGACAACGTTCTCTTGAAATTAAAGTTTTATAGCTATTATATATATATGCATTGATATATACATGTATACTGGTATTGACGTTTAAATCTCTATTAGTTGTTATAAATATACAAAAGTATAAAAAGAAATATTGACTGATTTTGTGAACCAAGAAAAACTAATATATTTGTTAACCAATTTAATCAAGAACAAAAGAAGTATGAATGTGATAACTTTTTATAATGAAATAATTTTATATTGTTCCATTATTATCAATAATTTGAATATATTGCGAGTATATCTTGGAGCTGAGGATTTTAGGAAACAGTCTCTCTACTTCTATGTGGTAGCAGTAAGGTTTGCGTACAATCTAACCTCCTCAGACCCCACTTGTGAGATTTCACTGAGTATGTTATTGTTATTGTTATTGTTGTTATATCTTGAGCATTTAAATTTCCTATATACAAAAAGAAACTAAGCTAACATAAGAAAATACTTATATATCATAATAATCAGAACAATCAAATATTCAATATAACGTAATTCAAACTTCATTCTTACGACTCAATTAGAAACTTATTGATAGTTTCTTGATAGTATTTTTTTATTTGAATAAGTTGGGAAATTAAGTCTAAGATTAAATTGGATGTATTAAATTATGGGACAAGTAATCCAAATTTTTTGTTTCACTTCATGTTTGTCAAAACTTATACCCAAACTATGGAAAATATTTTGGAAACTTAATTTTGAAGCCATGTAGGTTATATGGGAAAACATGAATTTATAAATGGTTTTTTTCATATTAAATATATACACAACCACGAATTTATTCGATTTTCAATATGAGTGTTAAATATAGGGTTAAGAAAAAAAGATAGTGTGATGCATGAATTATTTCAAGTTTATATAGAGTTTGCAAAATCGAATGATCACACATTTTTGAAAAGTGTGATGTAGACAATTTATCCTAAATATAAATACTAACAACTTCTTTGACAATTTGAATCAACAACAATAATAACATACCCAGTAATATCTCACAAGTGGAGTCTGGGGAAGGAAGATGATACGCAGACCTTACCGCTACTTCATAAAAGTATAGAGACTGTTTTCTAATCTTTTAAAATTTGAATCATCACCTATAAATTACATGAAGATAATTTTATTATTGTTCCGAAACTATTTTCGAAGAATAAATCGAATGTGCATTTTTAATTACTGACAGAAGGTCCAAATACAACTAAATTGTAGGGCCAAAATTTAACCCCATTTAACTATTTGGTACATGTCCTCGTGCCTATTGTTGTCTGCCCACTTAATTTTTTTTTATTTTAAAAAATGATATTGGTTTCAATATTTTCTTTTTAAAATTCGAGACCTATATAAATATTTCATACCATTTTTTTATTAGTTTAAAAACTTGAACATAAAATTAGTTAATTTTAATTTAATTTATATTAATCATATAGTAATATAATATTCATTAAAAAATATATATATTCCAAATTAAAATCTCTTCATTTTTGATATCGAACATTAGATTTACTAAATAGATAGAATTTCTTTTATTCTTCATATCGAACCTTATTCATAATTAATTTTATGCTAGTATCATCAATGTTTCATAAAAGAAAATGAACTCAATTTTTTTTTAAAAAAAAGGTTCATTTACTTGTAAAATTGGAACTCAAATAGTTTTAATCATGATTAATCTATATATATATGATTAATTAAAAGAGAAAATGTCCCATATCAAAGGTTTTTCACTTTCAAAACACAAATACGAATAGTTTGATTTTCAACTCAATATTTGATATCTGCATTAAAATTTGATTAAACCTAAATTTATCTTAAAAAATTTTACATTTAAAAATAAAATATCGAGTAATAAAAATAATTTTATACTTAGGAAGAGTCAAACAAAAAATTTCTAATTTCTAATTAAAAAACTATTTATTTCTCTATCGCAATTTATATTTATAACCTTATCCATAATCAACTTTATGCCAAGCATCAAATATTATTCCACAAATCAATTATTCATTTAAAAAAAAAGGGGGGGAAAAGTTTCAATTTACTTGTAAAATTAAAACTCAAAATAATTTTTCTAACTTTTTCCTACGTAATCTCATAAGGTGCAAAAAAAAGCGTATTTCATACGCACTCATTTTATTTTTGACATTAATCCCACTCATGAACTCTATCCATATAATATATTTATTAAATCTCTCTTAGTAAAAAAAATATATTTATGTATATAATTAAATTAAACTCATTTTAATTTTTTTTGAGTATTTATTTTTTTTCCATATCAATCTCGGATGGAGTCAAAGATTGACTATTTTTTGGCTTTGGAATATGATGAAATAAAGCAAAATGACTCTTTAAACTGTCTGCGCTCCTCATGGGTCATCTGGAAACAACCGCTTTATGTTTTTAAACATAGGGGTTAGGTTGCGTACATCCGACCTTCTCTCACTCTGCAATGAGCGGGAGCCCTTTGATACACTGAGGTATGTTAATGATGTTGATGAGATAAAAATTATAACTCCACCACTGATATTTATAACTTGACATGATATTCATTTGTTGACTTAGTAAGTCCACTTCTTTTTGTTTTGGTTTATTCTTGTTAGTAATCTCTTGAATTATCTGATTTTTCATTACTTAAATTGCAATATGTTTTAATTACACATTTATTTGATTTAAATCTTAAAAAAGTTTTTGCGTGTGAATTCTTACTTCTCAAACACTCATTACGTAAATAAATTATCCATTTAAAATGTATTATTTTTTTTGATTATATATATTAATTTTTTATCGAAAAGTTTGCGTTGATGCGCATAACTTAAAAATTATAGCTTATTTTATGTGATCTATAATAATTTATCTATATAATGAATGCTCATTTCCTTGGGGCTTAATATCTTAGGATCTTGTGATAATAGTCATTCTATCTCTATGAGGTAATATTAAGATGTACGTATATTTTATTTTTTATAAATTTTATTTGTGAGATTTCACTGAATATGTTATTATTTTTATTTCAATAAATGTTCATTTCCAAAATTTGAATTTGAGTCGAAAGTTAATACGAGTACTTTATTATAAAATAAAGTTCCCAAAATACCCTTTTAACAACTCTATCAAGCATGCACACAAGCCCCCATTTTTACGGTATATAAGCTGTTCATTGTTCATGTAAGTAACTAAAAACATTTTTTTAAAAAAATTAAAAAACAAGACAGCCTCTTTTCTCTCTCTCTTGGAAGCACAAATCCCAACTAAAGATTACTGTTTGTGTTCTTGTTCTTGTTCATCCATTTTGTTCATAAAAATCCAATCTTTTTAGTGTTTCTTGAAGTGGGGTGTGCTCATATTTGTATAATTTGTAGAGTTTGGTGCATATTTTAGCTTTTTAATGAAATTCTTGACTGTGGTTATGGTGGTGGCCGCCGCCGCCGCCGCCGCGGTGGTGGTGGAGGTCGGAGCTGAGAAATTGGCGGCGGGGGTGCTTAGTTTGGAGAGGATTTTGCCAGTGAATGGGAAAGTGGAGCTGGAGGAGCTTAGAGCTAGGGATAAAGCTAGACATGCTAGAATGTTGCAGAGTTTTGGTGGTGGTATTGTTGATTTTCCTGTTGTTGGTTCATCTGACCCTTATCTTGTTGGGTAATTATTTCATCATGTTTCTTGATTTTTAGTGTTTTGGTTGGTTGATACTCTGTGTTTTTTTGGGAAAGTTTGATTCTTTGTGAGGTTAAACTTGAGCTTACTTTGAAATGTGTGGAAGCTATGGCCTATAGTGTTTGTAACTTTGTATTACTTAATTTGTGAATTTGATCTCATGAGGTGTGTTTGAGATGAGAGTCCTCGGAAACAACTTCTCTACCTCTATGCGTAGTGTTAAAGGTCTGCGGACATTTTACCCTACCTAGATCCCACTTGTGGGATTTCAATGGGTATGTTGTTGTTGTTGTTGTTGATCTCATGAGGTGTGTTAGTGTAGCATTATACACCAATGAAGTGTAAGGTGAATTGTCTTTTGTTTAGTTTGAGGATTGAACTTGCATCTCTATGGGTTCTCTTTGAGATATTGATATTCAATCTAAAGTACTTAGTAGGTGATTTGCTGGTGGGAGGTAAAAGGTAACCCACAGAATTAGTATTAGAGGTGTGGAAAAGCTGGTTAGTACACCATGGTTATGGAGAAAAAAGATGAAAGATCTTGATTTTTAGTGTACCAAAATAGCCGTAGTGCAACAAATTTTATTATGTTGTTTCTCTTTTATAGGTGGTTTCTTGTTAATTGTCAATTGGATGTTGATGTAGTGGTGATAGTTCTGTTTTCTTTAAATTGTATTGTTTCTTATTCTGATGTAAGATATTTAAGTAAGATTGATAAGCTCCGTGTTGCTAAAAAGTCTAAAAATACAAACATTAGCTATATTGTTTTGATCTTGGCATTTTCTGTTCTTTAATTTGAGGATGAGGGGCAATCTTATTGATTTTGAGTGCTTATAATACTGTGTATCATTCTACTCTTTCAATTTTTTTGACCATCATCTCTCTTTCTCTTGTTTTTTTACTTTTGTTGTGTTTGTAGCCTTTATTTTACAAAAGTAAGACTGGGAACTCCACCAAGAGAATACAATGTGCAGATTGATACTGGCAGTGATATCCTGTGGGTCACCTGCAGTTCCTGTGATGATTGTCCTCGAACAAGTGGACTTGGGGTAACTCATCTTCCCTTCATCATGTCATTGCATCTTTACTTTCTCGTAAAAAAGTGTGGTAAAAGAATTACCTTCTGTTACAAGCTTCTGACATGTTACAGCCGCGCAGGTTGAGCTCAACTTCTATGATGCTACGGGCTCATCAACTGCTTCTCCAATTTCTTGTGCGGACCAAGTGTGTGCCTCTATAGTTCAAACTACCTCTGCTGAGTGCTCTACAGAAACAAATCAGTGTGGTTACACCTTTCAGTATGGAGATGGGAGTGGCACAACTGGTCATTACGTAGCCGATTTACTATATTTCGATACAGTCCTGGGAACCTCGTTGATTGCCAACTCTTCAGCACCAATTGTTTTTGGGTGAGCTGCTATTCTGTGATAAAGACTCTAAGCACGTCTACTTGTGTGAACCAAATCATCAATATCTATTTTCTTTAGAATACTAATCAACAATATCTATTACTGAAACGAAGAAAAGATCCTGGAATACTAGATAGGAATAATTAGAACAATTAAGCTACAGGTAAGTTATAAGTAATTAAATGAAGTTAGACTTGTGATAGAATATCTTTTGGATTTAATGCACCATGTATTGCATGTAAAATCGAGTGTCAGCAGACTTCTTATGTATAAACTTCAGTGAACTTGCATTTATTCGATTATTCTTCTATTTCTTTCATTCTTTTTGATTATTTAATTATTTTTCTTTGTCTGATGAATTCATTTTGTTTGATTATTGAGAATCAAAAGAAAGATTCTCTCAATCTTATTACTGATCAAGTTTGGTAACTGGGAATAACATTGCTCACTTCAGTTGGCGTGATGCTTTAGTGGTTATAATGATTATGTAGTTCCAGAAATTGTAATGGTGCAGGAGTTATTTATTCTCTCTATTGTGGGGGTACTATTGTGGGACATTGATCTCTCGTGTCACCTGTGCTGTGGCATTTCACATTCGTATTTGTTACTTGGGTGTGTGTTCAGTATGGAGGAAAATATTTTCAGAAAATGGTTTCCCATGTTTGGTTGGTCAAAATAAGTTGAAAATGAGTATGTGACATCCTTAGTGAAAATATGGAAAACAAGTTTCATAAGTGACACTCCACATTGATTGTGTCCCCTCCACGCTCCAACACACCTCATCTTCACCTCACCTGCCGTAGCCCCCAACCCCATCTGTCATAGTATTTATTTAACTTATATACAAATGCTTTTAGGATTATATTTTTTGCTTACGTACTAACACTAGAAAATAAGCATGAAACCACATCGAAAACATTTTCTCTTCATACTGAACACATCCTTGATGTAATGCTTTTGACGTGCTTGTATCCTTTAGATCATCATTATTACTTCATGGCCTTAGCTTCTATTCTTTTGCTTTTTATCTTTCTCTCATATATGTAGCTTTAGCTGAATGCATATACCTTTTACCTGAAGCTTATACTTGTATCGGAATCAAAACAGGTGCAGCACCTCCCAGTCTGGAGACTTGACCAAGACGGACAGAGCAATTGATGGGATTTTTGGGTTTGGTCAACAGGGTCTTTCAGTAATATCTCAACTGTCTTCTCGTGGGATTACTCCTAAAGTATTTTCACATTGCTTGAAAGGAGAGGGAAATGGTGGAGGTATACTAGTCCTTGGTGAGATTTTGGATCCGAGAATCGTATATAGTCCCCTTGTTCCGTCACAGTACGTATTGTTACAGTACATGAAGTTTCTATTCTTGCTTATGACAAATATAGAGATTTAATAGTAACATCTTTCCCAGACTCCACTTGTGGGATTCCACTGGGTAATGTTGTTGTTGTAATAGTAACATCTTTAATATGCCTTGTGCTTCGTGCTATAGAATTATGTTCTTATAGTTTATGATTCGTCTTAAGCATGTGAAATATACCAAAATCATCGCATGCTTTCTACATCCTGAGTTTTTTGATACTTCATTGATATATTATTGGTTTTGCATCTATAGATTTATAGTCTTGGCATATTGCAAGGATATAAGTTATACTATGTACATATATGACTCAAAAAATTATGTGAGATCCATTTCCACTGTTTTCATTGTTATTTTCTCTCTATTCTCCACAAACAGAATACTCGATGTATGTGCTCACATGCTTCCTAATTAGTATTAAACAGCACACTTTCTACCATTCACTTAAAAATTGACATGGCTTGCGTTTGAGCCTAGGGTCCTTTGGAAACAGCCTATACCTCCACTAGGTAGGGGTAAGTTTTGCTTACACTCTCCTCCCTAGCTGCACTTGTGGATTTCACTTGGTATGTTGTCCTATTTAAAATAAGATATACTGGAAACATATCCTGTTTGTGTTTATTTTTTATGTTTTTCTGAATTATTCGCTCTTTAACTATAACCACGGGGGATGGGCCAGGAAAGAAAATGGTCTTTAGCAAGCTTGATTTATCCGCTCTCCACTCTTGCAGGGCGCATTACAATGTATATCTGGAAAGCGTTGCTGTTAATGGCCAGTTGTTGCCTGTTGATTCATCGGTGTTTCAGACAACTGGCAATCGAGGAACTATTGTGGATTCTGGTACTACTTTGGCTTATATTGCCACAGAAGCTTATGATACCTTTGTCAGTGCTGTAAGTTCCGCGAGTACTCCCTCTATCTCAACTTGAATGCTCAACTGCTCTCTTTATCTATACCAAATTATATACTTCTCTTAATTAGGAAAATCTGACCACGCACTTGTCAACAAAAATCTGATCACATATGTTTTAGAGAACAACGTTGTGCAGGTCCATAGTGTACATTATAATGTATTCGCTTCTTATCTCTTCCACCAGAGAACCAAAAATAAAATCAATATTCACGTCATTGTTATTAAATGATTCATACCTGAACTCAAAAGTTCTTGTTTTTGTTCCAAGTCAAAAGGACAATAAACTGTATTGCACGATTTATTGTGGATTGTGTATATTATATGAAAGGAAGAACTGCAACCAAACAGTGTTTTTTGCCTTTTACTTCGGGGTATAGAAAAACATTTGGACAAGATGACCTTCACTTCAAGTCTACTCCAACTCCGAAAGGGTAGCCTAGTGCACTCAGCTCACATTATGCACGGGTTCCAGGGAAGGGCCGGACCACAAGTGTCTAATGTTTGCAGCCTTACCCTGCATAAGTCTACTCCAACTCTACTTATGTTAAATGTGATATGGATTTAGGCTCAAGTATCCACATAATAATCTAATGTTTTCTTTTATTAAACTTGTTTTTTCATTTATCCCGATCAAAATAGTTCAAAACCCTACTTAAGTCAGCACTGGGAATGTATTATCTGCAGATAACTACTGCTGTTTCACAATCAGCTAGGCCAATCATCTCAAGAGCAAGACCGTGCTTTCTCGTGTCCTCAAGGTTCATCCTTCTATAGTTGAATAGATATTTACTTGGAGGCTTAACAACAAAAATACCTTTACCCAACTGTTTTGGTGACTCGAATATGACACCCTTTTTCATTCTGAAACAGCATAGCTGAGATATTTCCCCCAGTTTCCTTGAACTTTGAGGGTGGCGCATCAATGGCTCTAAGACCAGCAGACTACCTTGTGCATATGGGCTTTGTTGTGAGTACCGAAATCTGTATTTGCATTTGAATGTCAACAATGCTATATGCAGCCCTATTGTCTTTTTCATGAACTACAAATCTAAGTGACTCAATTGAATGTTTCTACCAGGAAGGTGCTGCTATGTGGTGCATTGGATTTGAAAAACAAGATCAAGGTGTAACAATTTTAGGAGGTTGGTTCCTTGTTTACCGAGCTAGTTTCATGATTAATTTATTAACAGACCTGCTAGGATTATGGTTACTTTTCATATCTGCTGCATCATTCCATGCGTTAAGAGGATAGAGTGATTCCGCACAAATTGAACATAAGTTAGTATAACTGTTTGAGACCAATGGTAATATATAAGAGTGAACATTACTTGTCCACTTATTGAATATCGTAAAGAGTTACCATGGTCCTGTAATCATACAGGATTAGTTGAGATACAGGTTTAGAGACATTTTTGTTAGTGTTGGTATTAGTTTGATTTAGAGAACTCCTAATTTGTATTAAAAGATCACAACTTCTGTCTCATTTTGTGTCTTAATTTGGCTAGCACGGAGTTTAAGAAAGTAGGAAAGATTATTGAACCTTGTGGTCTTAAACGTGCTAAGTAGGATATTGGAATTAAGGAGTTAAGAAATGTAGAAGTGACATTCTTTTTGAAATAGACTGAAAGGAAAGTTAGACACATAAATTGAAATAGTGAGAGTATTTACCATCGAATAAAATGGGTCAAATGGAGTGGAATGGTCGCAGAATTCCGCTGATGATTTATATATATGACCTTAACTAGTTTGTCGCAAAGTGCAGTTGATCTATTGATATGCGTCCTGAGTGCAAATTTTGTTCTAGTCCAAAGTGAATGGTCTCCACGAAACAACTTTTCTGAATGATTTAGAAGTATAAATGCTCGAAAATTGTCTATTTGAACCATTTATTCCTTGTGAGTTGACGTGTTGCACTGCCCTGCATCTTCATTTGTCTAGGTATTCCGGATCCATAGATGAAAAAGAATCTGGGTTGTGCTTACTGTATTTTCTTGTTGTTCCAGATCTTGTTCTGAAAGATAAGATCGTTGTGTATGACTTGGCTCGGCAAAGGATTGGATGGACAGATTATGATTGTCAGTACCCTCCTCTCATATCTGTTGTTTATTATTTTTCCACTTGACTTTTTTCGTGGGTGGGGGTTCTTCCCTCTGAATTTGTTCTCTACTTTTAATGTTTCTCATGACTTATGTCTCTGTCATAGGTTCCTCGTCTGTTAATGTGTCCATAACCTCCGGCAAGGGTGAATTTATCAATGCTGGACAGTTGAGCATGAACGGTGCATCAGGCTGCGAGATGTTCAATCTAAAGCACACGAGAACTAGTGCTCTTCTGCTACTATTGGTGCTCATGATTGGTTCCCCATTTTTAACTTCATTCAGTTTTGACTTCTTTTGGTGATTTACAAGCTTTGCCGATTAATATTACTGTAGTTGGCATTGTGTCATTACTAAGTTTTCCACTGAGCTTATTCCTTCCTTGTTGAGCCCTCTACCTTCATTCTGATTTCAAAAGGGATGTCGTTCTGTCATCATCTACACGTGTGTAGAACAAGATACCTCTACGCTCGTTCTGACCTCGAAAAGATCTGTCCTTTAGATGTCTCGCCATGTAAATAAGGGTGGCAAAGTGAAGACGCAGTGAGACGGGAGCAATTTGTGCTTTTTGCTTCATATTGGTCGAGCTGTTGTAGACGTAGAAACCGATTTTTTTTCTTTTTTGAAGGCCTGTGCTGCTTGCAAAACACTGATTTCTCTGTATGCACATTGCATCATTGTAAAAGCAATTTGCAGTTATAAGCATTGCTGCTTGTTAAATTTTTGTGTAACACATTTTAGAATGTTTCAGTATAATGGAAAGTGTCTATTAATGCATTTAGCGCTTTACGTAGAATGAGAAGCCTTTACAAGCCAAATAAAGATTGTCATATTTCAGATCACAAATTTTAGTGTTTCATGGGTCATAAATGTCATGACATATTTAATACTGCAAGTTAGAAGTGCCACAACCAGAGCACTAATGAAAAGAAAAACACAATTTAATGAGCAATACATAAAATAGCAGGTTGAAAATCCCAACAATGGTACTGTTGACAAGCTACTTATGTGTAAATTTTTGCATCTCTTGCCACCAAAATGAAGTATCAATGTCAAAAACTTTCTTCCCTGTAGAAAAAACTAAACGAGGGCCAATTTTACAAAGTTACTAAAAATACAGCTTAACCTAACTTGCTAATCTAAGAATATTTAAGTTAAAGTACCAAAACAAAAATTGGTGAGTACTAAAACAATACAACGATTGAAGTGTGGTGGCCTAGGACTTGCCTCTCACGTTGTTGGTTGAAAGACTCACCTCCATTTCTCCTGTAAATCTTTCTTCTCAGACCAAATCCATGTCACGAAAATCGATATAACTAGGGCAACTATGGTAAGGAGAAGCAAAGCATAATTGAAATCATCAGTTAGAGAGTCGTATGTCTTTGAAGGAGCAAGCCGAGTGAAAAAGAGATCAACTCCGTGAGCAAAGACGAGGGTGGTTGACTCTAGCTTTGACGGTATAGTAATTATGCTTCTAAGGCCTTCCACTTTAAGGGCATGTGTAACATAAGCCTGCAAAGAGCAACCATCAAATCAATATGAAGAACCAAGAATTACTAGTTAATCCCATATAGAATAAAACACTCGGATGACGATATATGATATGCCTTTTTTTTTCTTAAAAGTTTGCCGCTCTGTCAGCATGCAATTCGATTATCTCGAAGGACAAATCAGTTTTCCAGACCAACATATGATGTAAGAGAGATGTATTTTCTCAGTTCTTTGCCAACATCAATGTTTTCGAAGTTCTTACTCCTATCTAAAGAATTGTAAGATGCATGTATAAACATTAGCATGAAATAAATTAGAGAAACGAGAACAGCACAAAGTCCTGAAGAAAGCATGTAAATGAGTGAGTCTCTGTTTGATCAGAGAACCTTGTATTGATCCTCCATTGAAACTTAGTTTTACTAGTTTCAACTTGTATAAATGTGAGTACATGACCGGATATACAATTTTAAAATAGTCATGAGAGCTACACAGAGAACAGAAACATGAGGATACAAATCTCTGTTTGAACAATGACCTTTCATATATCAGCATATAAGATCTCCTATGTGTCAACTGATAAACCTGTGGCTCAATCTACCCTCAAACATAGCCACAAAAACCCCATTAAAGGTGTAAAAAGTGTAACAAAGTCTCAAAATTTATAACAGGAGGGAGAGCTTCATCAAGACCAAACAAGTTTCATGATCTAGAGTGAAAAAGATATGATCTAGATTCCTTCAAATGATATGATCATTTGTCTCCATAGAGAAATCAACTCAGATTAGATTCTAGATTCCTACACGTTCTTGATGTGCAAAATGGTACTAAACATCAGCACTCCTAGTCTGAAGTAGATTTAATATTAAATGCTTCAAAAGATTAGCTCATATGTTCTAGTTTATGATGCAAAAATGCCCTTTTTTCCAGATTACTATGACCACAAAGGCCTCTTGACTGGTCCCATTTGGTTTCTAAATGGGAGGAAAGAGGAAATGATTTACTTCCTCTAGGTGGATTATTGATGATTTTCTTTGCAGTACTTTGGTAAGTTGGAATTGAAATATTGAAGCAAATATAATATATTCTTTTTCCATCCAGTTGTTGAAAAATCCAACATGAAAGAGTACCCAACTCTTTTGACGAGAAAAAAGAAGGAACACAATCATTTTCTTCCTTACCAATAACTGAAATGGCCCATACCCACCACTTCTACCCCTCCTCCAGTCCCTCCTGTTTTTGCTCCAATCAAACAATGGGGTACATAGATCAAGAAATACAGATTCGTTGACTTTATCATTTCAATCAAGCAGCTATACTACTATATGCATATAAATGCCAATAATCGAAATGTTTCGTGACTATGCCGTTCCATGTCTCACTTCCATCAAATAAAATTCACCCTTGGGAGTATTTCTTTGATCAACAAAATGTAATGTGTTTTTCCTTTGTGGCAAGCTTAAAAAGGAAGCTCACCTGTGGCATGATTGGCAATGTATCAGTAAGAGGTATAATCCCTTCCTCCTTTTCAGCTTGAGTAGGGTTCAGTGTTCGACGAGGATCAAGGAAACGCTTATCAAGTGCCAAAACCTGCATTATATCAACATATTGGCATGAAATGTCTAAGTTAACAAGGAAGGAATACCGCTATCATCCCTGTACACACATAAAGAATGCATATTCTTACAATGGGACTCCTACCATAGAAGAGATAGACGCCAAATAACAGATGAAAACTCCAATTAACCTAGAGAAAGTAGCATGAAAGTAAAGCTAAAAGTGTTTGTACAAGTGATTGGCAAATCTGACCTGATCACCAATTGTTCCAACAAGCAGCTGTTTGGAAGTGATGCCTTTTGCTGTTGAGGTAACTGCTACTGTTTTCACACTGTGCGTGAAGAAGTAAGATTGAGACTTGGTCATGATTTCAGGACGCGAGTAAGAAGAGACAGGTGCACTGAGATTATGCTTTCCAAGAACAAGCTTCAGGACATCTTTGTTGTCCTACAAATATTTAAGTTGGTAAACAAGGGTTACAAAAAGAAAAAATAAGGGATACAGAGAACAAACAGAGAGATTAAACTTGGTGGCAAAATGTACCGCGCGAGACTGATCGTAGATCTCAACAACAGACATCTCATATCTGTGTGCACGCAAGTTGAAGTAGTGATAGACAACCCAATTTTCGCTAAATACCTTCACAAAAAGAGGCATGTCACGATACTTGGTAACTTCTAGGCAGAAAAGAACATCAACATAGAAAGCTAATATCTTCACAAGCAACAATTATTTTTAGTCTTACACGATTTGAGCCAAGGAAAACTTACTGCATGTACAGGTCCCTGACAGCCATGATGAGACATACGGAACAGCACTCGGCCAGTTATTGTGTCAACAAGATAAATAAAAAGCCAGGAATCTTCAGGGGTCACTGATCCAATGTCACCCATTGCTTTAGGAGTTACAGTGGCCAGAAACAACATATTCTTAGATATATATTTATACAATACATCCTGGTCAGCGTTAACTTTAGCTTGTGTATGAACAACCTGAAAAGAATATGAAGCAGGAAGAATAATAATAAAAAACTACAATCTGAAGGTTCAGCAGCACAATCCGCGGTAAATTTAACCAAGGCGCCTCAGTTAATTTCTTTGCTTAAGTTGCAATGATCTTTTAAAGAAAGAAGCAAAAGATTACCTCACTTAATTTTCTGGTTGAAGTTGCAATGATCTTTTCTGAATCTGAGGGGAAAATTACAGACCAAAGCTCAAGGGATTCGAAACAGTATCCATCAGCTATCTCCTCTTTGCAATATTTTTTCACCACATGCCCCTTTAAGAGATTATTGTTTATATCAACTGAATACCAATATATGTTTCCCAACTCCTTTTGAAAAATGTCAACTGCCTCAGCAGTTCTAGGGTGCAGGTGGCCATATCCCTCAGCATCTATTATTAGATGTAGACGCTGCTCAGTTGAATCAGTAAATGGCAGGGGAATAACTTGCGTAATGGAATGACCAGGTGCTAAATGATTAAGCTCCTCTCCTTTGTATGCATCAATAAAGGAGAAAATACCAGGTGCATCTGAATTATGTCCACATGTACCAACTACAAGGACTGATGGGTTCTCATCTAATGCATGATGATGGGGAACCTGCCACTGATATAACTTGATCCCCCTTGGACTTTCACAAGTTCCAGATTTACGGAAAGCATTCAGTAGTCGAGACCAAACAATTCGACCATCTCCTGTGTGAAGTGCAAAAAGTTTCCCTGCTCGTGTAAGTACAATCAATAGCTTCCTAAATCCATTGTGGTCTCGGGTCATCTTACTTTTCTCAGCACTTTGTAACCTTATTCTCTGAACTGCTGCTACATCATCAGGAGTTGCAATCATTAAAGTCGCTTTTAGTTTCAGCAAATGTCCCTTCCAAAAAAAATAATACAGAAGTGAAACGAGTCAGGTACTAACATGCCAAAGTAATCATCAAATCAAAAAACACAAGTTCACACTTCA
This sequence comes from Solanum sejunctum, assembly GCA_025642045.1. Taxonomy (NCBI): domain Eukaryota; kingdom Viridiplantae; phylum Streptophyta; class Magnoliopsida; order Solanales; family Solanaceae; genus Solanum; species Solanum sejunctum. The sequence continues at coordinate 2,546,255 of JAOTQJ010000111.1, forward strand.
ATGCTTATGTTATGGTAAGCAAACGTCAAGAAGATACCAGATATTATGACCCCAAATATACAGACAACTGACTACATAAACTTTCATGAATTGCCACATAACAGCGTTTCACATGAGGCTCACAAGGAAAGCAGAAAAGAAAAGAATCATTCTAAGTTTTTTCCTTAGAACAGTGATAAAGAGATATGCATAAATCACAAGCTAGATTATAAGTTTGGGCAAAATATGATTATTTTGTGATATACCAAATCTAAACACTTTCACATTTTTCATACCTTAAGCCACTCAAAGAGGTTGTGCTCCACTTTTGCAACAGAAACACCGTCCTTTTGTACGGGCAACTCTGAGGTAGTTACATCTATAATAGATGCAAGTGCATCTTCTCTATTCCAGACAACAGCACCTTGTTGTAACAACGATAGTGAATGGTCTTCCATGACAATCAATGCCCTAAATCCATAAGTTCGGTCTGTTCGGACATAGCTGTTGATGAAGACCTTGTGCACAAGTCCCCTTTGTTGGTCGAATTCAATACTTTCCTTGAGAAAATGGCTCTTCCAATCATTACTAGACTTTACAGTAAGTTGAATTTTACTGCCATCTTGCTGAATCAGCCCAATAGCGGTTTCGCTTTCAGCAAAAGACAGAGAATCGCTTACAGCTTCAACCTGGGGGATTGTATCAACTATCTCCAGTGTGCCTTCATCCTTCACTTTAACAAACAACAAAGATCCGTGGATTTTAAGGAGAACCATCCCTGCAAGCTTGGAAGGTAATAATACTGCTACTCCTGAATAACCCTGAAGAAGATCAGAAATCTGGACCTCTTGAAATTTAATGTCTCCACCAACAAAGCTTATAGAGACTAAACTGGACCCAGATGAATCAAGCATGACTCCTTTTTCATTTGTAGGTAATGACAAATCACCAGAAAATCCACCCGGAAACCCTTTGCTGCTGTGCTTCAGCAGTTCACCATTTCTAACATTGATTACATATGCTTCAAACTGGGATGTATCACCAATACCTAAAGCGTATATCGTGTCGCTTTCTTCAGGATGAACCAAATGTTGAATGTCAATGCTGCAGTTAAAGAAACTACAGATTAGATGGACCTTTTCATAATTTTGGTTAAAAGAACAGTAAGTTAGTTTTGTAGGTTCCCTAACCCGTTCTGTGCTAAATCCTTCGTCCAGAGGATGTCTCCGTCAATGCTTGAAACAGCATGCAGGCAACCATTTCCATAAGCCAGAATAACATTGTCCTTGTCAGCTCCGAAAGTTGTCTGAAAAAAGAAAATAACAAATTTGTATATCGATCTAACTGACTTCTCAACCTCTTCGCCGACATGAAAAATGACACTTTCTTCAAGTATGTTCAGAAATTACTATATTTAAAATCATCTCTCAGTTGAAGCACGCAAAGGTAGGTTTTTGGTGTCATAGACATTTCACAAATACTTGCAATAGAGATAAATAGTAAATCAGATTTCTTTGCACTTACTGGAGTCAACAACAATGATCTTGAGGGTTTTGATCCAGGAAGGAATGACTCCCACACCATCTGTCCATCAGGAAGGTTCCAAGCTCTTAAGACATTTCCTCCAGATGATAGGGTGACAACGTCTGAAAAGAAATAAAAAATGTCCAGTAGCTATAAGCATTCAATTCCTGTACCTAACAATCTACAATATTACAACACATAGTGTTTATCGTGAATATTTGCTTTATTTACAAAATTAAGTTGTAAACTCTTTCCTCCAGAGACTAAGTTGCATCAATCTAGGAAAATTTTCATAAGAATAGACTGAATTAAAGTTTTTCGGATAGATGAAAAGATTACACTTGAGCAGTTGAGCTGACCCGTCAAAGTAACAGAGAATCCAAGTAATGGGAAAGATTATAGACCTAATTGTGCTTCTACCATTATCCATATAAAAGGTCTTCGACGTGGTCCCTCATTGATGATTCAGATGCATCATATTCAACTATCTCTAGTTGTTTACTTTTAGCATAGTAATAAATAAAACCACTTAGAATACCATATAAAAAGAGCATATACTTGTAACTACTCTTCATAATTGTGTCTAGAGCATACACTTGAGTATGCAGCCAAACTTTATAGAGTACCAAACAACAGATAATAGAAACCTAATCTCAGTAAGTAATTCAATCTTTTCCCTCAAAATTCATTTTTCCAATAGCTAAACTAACAAGAGAAATAAAACAAAAATAATTATACATTTTCCCAGGGCGATAGCGATTTCATCAACGACATCATTCACTCCCAAAATCTGCCTCCAAACTGCAAAACATAAGCAACAAATCCAATTCAACAAATTCAAAACTTAACAAAATCACTTAATTTCAACAAACACAATCACACAAAAACTCACAAATCTCTCCGCGACGAAGATCGAGAGCTGCGATTGCATTCTCTTCAGTAGATACCACAACACGCTTCCTACCTGCCTTCTGTGTTTGAAACACTGCTTTCTTCACTTTTCCAATATACTGTTGATGCCTACAGAAATCACAAATCACTCAAATACTTATCTAAACATATAATTAAACATCTATCACTAAGCATATAATATAGAAATTTCAAAAAAAAAACAAAAAACAAAATTACCAGTCCATGAGTCCGACTTGATCTTCATAGAGCGCGAAGCTAGTGTAAAACGAAGAAAACAAGATGACACATAGAAGAAAAGCTCGAATCGCCATAGCTAATGGCGATCAAAATTTAGATCTGAGAGAAGTATTGTTTCCCAGCTCTTTTGGGGGCGAACTGAGAGTTCAGGATGGGTTTAACTAATAGCCGGCCTTCAGTTCTTTTTAGTATCTTTTTTTCTATTTTATTTTTACCATCCACGTAATTTTTACTTTATTATATATATATATATATATACAACAACAACAACATACCCAGTGTAGTCCCACAGGTGGGGTCTGGGGAGGGTGACTTGTACGCAGACCTTACCGCT
>JAOTQJ010000111.1:2549655-2567643 GCA_025642045.1 Solanum sejunctum
GTTTTGGTCCTGCTCAATTTGAATCCATTGGACTCCAAGACGTGTCTCCAAGCCTCCAACCTTTCATTGACTTTCGTTCGGGACTCATCAATCAGTACTATGTCATCCGCAAATAACATACACCAAGGTACCTTTTCCTGTAGAGATCGCATCAGCTCGTCAATCACTAAGGCAAACATGAAAGGGCTCAGCGCAGAACCCTGATGGAAACCCATCTCAACGGGGAACCCTGATGGATTTTGGCGAAATTCTTACTTGTTAGAAGTGGATCATATTGAGACCTTTTTTAAAAAGTTTATATCATAATTTTGAGAGTGTTTAATGAAGATTTAAGATAATTTTACGAAAAATTTAGATTTAAATTTAAGATCAAAATAAATATTTTAAATTTATGTTTAATAATCACGTGTATAATAGATTTATTTTAGTTAATTTGAGAGAATTTAGAGAAGATATAAAACGTTTTTGGGTGAAATTTTATTATTTAGTTTGAGATTGAAAATAAATATTTTATAGGTATGTTTAAGTTCAAATTTATAATAGAATCAGTTTCAATTTATGTTAAACAACATGAATATATTTTGATGTTATTTTGTATAATAAATTTTAATTAAATTTGTATTAAATAATCTAATTATACTTAAAATGACACCTTATAAATTATTTATGATCACTTTTTCTCAGAAAAAATATCATAATATTTTAATCCAATGTATACCAAAAATTAAAAAAGGAAAAAAATTTAAAAAAATAGATTTATGTAATATGTAAAATTCCATATGGGAAAATATATTGATTTTTTTTTTACAGTATCTATATAAAGCACGATTTTCCGCTCCATTCATTCTCTCTCTATTAACAGAATTCGGCGCATACATTTTCTCTCTCTAGAATTTTCAGTTTGCTTCAGCTACATTCCTCTGTTATACACCAAACGTAACTGAATTTCCGGCGTCGGTTTCTTTCCCTGAGACAATGGCGTCGCTGTACGTCGGCGACCTTCATGACTCCGTGACCGACGGCCAACTCTTCGAAGCATTCTCGGAGTTCAAAAATCTCGCTTCAGTTCGCGTCTGTCGCGACTCTTCTAGCGGCCGTTCTCTCTGTTACGGATACGTTAACTTCATTTCTCGTGAAGAAGGTATATACTCCACCTTTTTGTATCGTTTGTACTGTTAATTCAACCGTTCGAGTTTTGTGCGAAATTTAGTTTGACATTTGTTTGCATGGCGGATTCCGATGAGAATTTCGCGTTTTGGATTTCTTATATGATTGACTGATAATCAATGTGGAAACTCGAGAATGAGATATGTATTTACGGAGTAGGACTAAATTGAATGCAGGTGAATTTTTTCAAGACGGTTTATACTGTACTGTTTTGGATCGCTTATGCTGTTAATTTTCTGTTCGGTTTTCTTTGTTTGAATTTTGTGCGAAATTTTGTTTGACATTTATTTGCATGGTGAATTCAGATGAGACTTTCGTGTTTTGGATTTCTTATATGACTGATCATGGCGGAAATTTGAGACTGAGATATATGAATTTAGAGAGTAGTACTAAATTGTATTCCTAAGAAATTGTGTGAAATGCAGTTTTTTTTCTTTAGTTATTGTCGTGTTTCTGTATCAGCCAGTATGAATCCTATATGTGTGTAAATGAATTTGTTCCTTAGCACTAATTGTGTTATTCACTCAAGAACCTATTTGTTTTTAGGTAAAATATGATATGCACCCGAGAGTGAATATACATTTTTAAAAGAAAACGACAGGGTTAAAATTTTTTATGTCATGAAAAAATAAGGAGAGGTTGGCGCTTTTATAAGTCATGTATATGAAATATGAAGGATAATGACGGGATTGGATTTCCACTTACGTAAGGTATTCTAGATTTTTTTATGTTAGGGAAAAATAAGGAGAAATTGGCGCTTTTATTTATATGAAATATGAAGGAGAATGACGGGATTGGATTTCCACTCGTATGTAAGGAATGTAAGATTTTCTTGATGGAGTTATATTTAGTGGAAATAGGATGGCATTCAGACTTCAGATTCCGGAAATGAAGTCTTGATAGTTAGCCCTCCCCTGTCTGGATTGATTGGGAAGGGTCAATCTCATACTGAATCATTGAGAATAGATCAATAAACCAATGAGGTTGTCCAAAGGTTAGAGGAAGAAGCTATAGTGCTGGTTGGCGAGTTCTTTGTTTGTTACTAGTATTTGTTTATTTTGTTGTGGTTGCTCCTGCATACTATTTCATCAAGCTATGCATCTACTTAAATGATTGTTATATCTTGTGACTGAGGGACTATACAACTGAAAATCTTGAGGATTTTATGACGTTGATTAGTAATGGAATGGTTTTCTCTCCTGTGAGTCATTTCAGTGGCCTATTGCTGATGTTATCTTTTACTATGGATTAGCTGATGATGTGATTAAGGGATTAATTAGTTGTAATTTGAAATGCTGTTGCTTTAATGAGTCAAATTATTTGTTTTGTGGTGTGAATCATCTGTGGTCTTTTGATAGTCTATTTTGTCGACCTGAGAAAGCTGTGGTGAGAGGAACAAATCAGCTCATGAACTTCTTTTGTGGTTAGCATTTATTAAATTTCATGTTCTGGACCAGCGACTCAAGGGACAATGATTGCACATGCAGAACTTTTGTCTTATTCTTTGGTTGCTTATGATTTCTTATTGTGTGTGTCTGACTTTCTTTTCCTCAGAATTTTTGAGTTTATTTTTCACTTGGAAAGCTTCTACTGTATTTTAAACTGTGAACAGCTACGCGTGCTATTGAGGTGAAAAATCATTCCACTCTTAATGGAAAAGTTATAAGGGTTAGTTGGTCCCGTCGTGATTCTGATGTGAGAAGAAGTGGAACGGGAAATGTGTTCATCAAGGTACCTTTTAAGGACTGGATAGCAGTCATTCATTTTGAGTTATTAATAGGCTTTTTTCCCCTTATCGCTTTGATCCCCATGCGAAAATGATTTGGGATTTTTCTGCAGAATCTAGATGATACAATTGACAACGGGAAGCTTGAAGAAATGTTCCAGAAGTTTGGAAATATCTTATCCTGTAAAATTGCCGTCTCTGAGGATGGAAGGAGTAAAGGATATGGCTTTGTCCAGTTTGAGACTGAGGAAAGTGCAAATGCTGCTATTGAGAAGCTCAATGGATCTGTGGTTGGAGGAAAGCAGATGTACGTGTAATACTCTCTCTGTTATAAGTTACAGTGATCCTGATGAACTTTCATAGAGTATATAGAAACAATTGCTTTTCTTGCCCGCTTTTAATCTTAATTTTTCCCCAAAAATTTTACATCCATTTATGGATAGGTATGTCGGTAAGTTCATCAAAAAGAGTGACCGAATTCTGCCCAGCCCTGATGAGAAATATACAAATTTGTTCATCAAGAACCTGGGCCTTGACATCTCAGAAGAGCATCTTAGAGAGAAGTTCTCTGAATTTGGGAAAATTGTTAGCTTGGTCATAATGAAAGATGAGAATGGAGGTTCAAAAGGTTTTGGTTATGTGAACTTTGAGGATCCAGATGATGCAAGGAGAGCAAGGGAAGCTATGAATGGATCAAAACTTGGTAGGTTGACTTTGTCTTGCTGTCGTATTCTCAAATGTAACTAGCAGCTACAGTGTTCAAGAGTCTGTATATGACCTGTATGCATTGGGCAGGCTGCAAGATCTTGTATGTAGCAAGAGCACAAAAGAAAACAGAGCGTGAGCAGATACTGAGGCGTCTGTTTGAGGAGAGAAGGAAGGCACAACTTATTAAGTACCAGGTATCTTTGTTTCTCATTTCCTCATTCACAAGATATATGTTACTGTAGAAAACATGTGTTTACTGTATTGTATTGTCCACCTTTTGATCACGATTAATGTTGTCATAGGGTTCAAATGTGTATGTCAAAAATATCGATGGTGATATCAAGGATCATGAGCTGCGTGAATTGTTCAGTCAATGTGGAAAAATCACCTCTGTGAAACTTATGCTAGATGAAAAAGGAGTCAGTAGGGGATTTGGATTTGTATGTTTTTCCACACCAGTGGAGGCCAATAAAGCGGTGAATACTTTCCATGGTAAGTTATGTATCTTTCTACACGATCTAGATCTTGGTGAATGGCAAGGGACTGAATGTTGATCCACACGAGCTATACATTTTGGTGCTGTTTAACAACTTCTTTCCTATGATGCTTTTGAGCACAGATACACCAGCTTAAGTAAATTAGTAATAATACTTTACACTGTTTTCTAACTTTTTAAAGGAGGTGTCAGAAATAATGAAGAATTACCGCGTGGATAGAGTCCTCAATGACTCTTACCAATATGGATATACTCATGAAATTCGGGAGTTTAAAGGGTTATTGAACTCCAGAACTTTTTTCTACAATAGCAAAATGAGGAATGAACACAGAAATCTTGGAGAAAACTAAAGCTATTCTAAGACATTGCAAACAATAAGCTTAGTTCTTATGAATAAATCACTGCCAGGCTTCCCAAGATTAGTTAGTCAAGTATGTACTGATAAACAGCAAGATGTTTTTATGCCATGTCATGCTTGTATCAGCAACAATTGTCTCTTATGAACTGCTAAAAAATTCCTTATGCTATTTTGTGGCTCAATGGAACACAGAAAATAAATGTTTCATTGAAAGAAAATTAACAGATGCATTTCCATTTCGTTTTCCATTCAATTTTCTCCCATATTATTCATCTGTTCTTCAGTTTGACATTTTATATTCTTCCGATCTTATAATTTATCTGTCATATAATTAAGTTGGTGTCTTTTTTTTTTCAAAAGTCCATCTACTTGCTCGTATTGAATCAGTACCTGATGAGATGATATCGTTGTAGAAGTCTGGCCTCAAAATTCTTTGTACTGAAAATTAAAAGATTTCTCTTAAGGTCCTATTAAGTATATTGACGTTGTTAGACATTCCACAGGATTTATGTTTGGCCAAAAGCCGTTGTATGTGGCTATTGCTCAAAGGAAAGAGGAAAGGCAATCTCAATTACAGCTTAAGCATGCACAAGGAATTGCAGGTCTCACTGGTTCTTCTTCCACCTTTTTCCCTGGTGGATATCCCCCTCTGTACTACCCAGCCCTTGGTGATCTACAAATATCTGAACAACCTGGGCTGCTGTATCAGCCTCTGAGTATGAGGCACGGTTGGATGGTTAATGGATTCACAAACTCTATTAGACCTTCTAGTCAAATTTCCTTGGTTAGTCCACTGCAAATTCTCATGACACTTTGGCAATTTTTCCACTTCATTGAATAGTCATTGATATGGTGCTAAATTGGATAAACAGAATCTTGACCTTTTCAGCATCGCCCAGAGGGCACTAAATTGCATGATCATATTTCAGGTTTAAACCTATGATGAAATTGCTTACCACTTTCATCTTATTTTTCAGATTCCTGGTGCTTCACAACATAGGCAGAATAGGGGAAAGAAGAATGGACATATGCCAGTTCCAAATATGCCTTATTGGCAGCAATCCACCCAATCAGTGGCATCATCAAAACAATCGAGCTTCCCTCAAGTGGTAAAACTTCTTGCTATCCTTTTTCCATAAATTGGAATCTTGTTTAGTATTTGTTGATCTGCACAGTGGAGTTGTTCAACGTTCGAATTTAGAATGCTCAAGTTGAAGAATGTTTTTCTAGGACTCCTCTCTTGAAAATGTGACACCTTTTTTACCTCAATGGAAAAATATGATGTCCTCAAATGCCTACTAAGAATAGTGATTAAGCCTTTTGCAAGGATGAGGATAAATACTTTTTTTTATTTGATTTTCAGTTTCATGTACTGACTTAGGTTTCCTTTTTTGGTGTTCTTCATATATTCTTTTTATCTAAATCTTCTGATCATTTCATGTATTTGAAAAACTAGTCCTTCACTTATGTAGTTTTAAGACTGATTTTTAGCTGGAAATTGTTTGATTGATTTGAATTACTTGTTGCAACTGTCAGTCTGTAACTATAAGTAATTAGAATATCATAACTCATTCAGCCCATATTTGCTTTATTTCTTAACTCGGGAGCATTTTTTTGGTTTTCTTAGCTTATTGATGCAAAATTGTTTATCTCACGTACAGATTACTTAGCACTAAGCATTTGAGAAGTTGAGATCTTTTTCCATCAGACGGTTATTACCTTGTCACTAGACTTCTGGCTGCACTGATTCTTCTTATGAATTAAAGCATGTGAATTGATAAATCCTAAAAATGGATTTAGCTAAAAGATAGCTAATTAATTATCCTGAGGTTGCTAACTAAATCTGCATGCTGGTTAGTGAAATTTCTTCTTTTTACTGTTCTATTCATCTGGAGGAGTAAATATGGCTGAGAACATACATTTGATGTTTCGTTGTTTAATTTAATTTTATGAATAAGATGTTGTTATGGAAAAGAAATTGTGTACTTCTATTTCAAATTGTTCTAAACCATAACTAAGTGCTTGTTCATTCACTGCTATGTGTACATTGCTGAACTTCAAGTTTCCTATTTTTGGTGCATGCCTTCACCTGGGTGAGAAGTATCAACAGAAAATTAAAATTTTCTTCTGATCACAGTAAGCACCCTTGTTTTAGTAAGCCCACAATTTATGTATACTTTGCAGGTCAAATATGCACATGGTTGTGGTATGAACAAAGGATCTGTTCCTTCTGCTGGCACCAGTACAAAAGGATCATTGTCTGAGGTTTCAGACAACCTGAGTACCATGCTTACTGGTGCACCTCCTAAGCAGCAGAAAAAGATGATTGCGGAGCACCTTTATCCTCTAATTAGGCAACACAAGGTGAACTTATATCTTGCCTTCTTTCTATCCTTTATGATCCTCTCTTTCTCTTCTATAATAGCTACCCTATGCACTGATGCAAAATGATCCATCTGCCGCATTTGTTTTCGTTCTTCATAGAGAACCCAAGCAAATAGATAAACACTTGAAAGAGGACTTGATCCATCTCTGATAGTTTTACTGATGGTGGTTGGTGTTGGTGATTAGTCAAGAAGCTCTTTGAAGCCATTTAGCTTTGTGCTTCGTTATCATTTGGTTATATAGAGCTGGTCTGGCTTCTAATTCGGTCTTGCTATGGTTCCAGTTACCCTGAGAATTAACAAAACTAATATGCTTTTTGTAGCCGCATCTTGCTGAAAAGGTTACAGGAATGCTCTTGGAAATGGACAACTCAGAGCTTTTATCATTGTTTAAGTCACCAGAATCTCTAGCAGCTATGGTGCAAAAAGCAGTTGAGGTGCTCAAGCTCCCCAAGACTGAAGTTCCCACTCGAGATTCATGTCTTCCAAATCTTCTCTCTGCTAAGTTTCATTCAATTTAGCAACGATTCTGATGGTTACTTGTATTTTTGATTTTGTGGCTGTTAATACTTCTCCAGGCATTCTATCCGATATGACATGATAGAAACAAAATCATTGTAGTATGATACTACTGTATGTCCTCCATCTAACAGGGATACATAGCGTTTAGGCTCCAGAAGTTATCAAGATCTGACTTTAATCACTAAACTTGATGATGGGTTTGACAATATGTTTTGCTTTCTCATTTCATTACATTTTATAGATGTATCCCATTGCATCTTGCCTTTGTTACGTGATATTTGAGAAAGAAGACTGATGATGCTAAGGATAAGGTTGAAGTCTCAGTATGTTAGAAAAGACAAAAAAATAAAGCTCCCCTTTTTCTTGCTTGAACCTTTTACATCAAACACAGTTCAATAGAGTTCCCTGCTCGATCGAGTTTTGTTTTTTGGTAATAGATGCATTACAGATGTTATCTTTTTTGTTTTTGTTCTTCCGGTATGGAGAATAACAATTATAGTAAGTCACTGTTTCCTTTTTGTTCTTACTGCTCATGTTGCAGGGAAGAGTTTTGAATGTATAGGACAAGTAAAATGCGTTCTACATTAATGTTTTTGTTCACCCAAGAGCGATAGGCTCTCCATGAGTACGCTCTTTGAAGTCTAGACTAAAATTCCACTTCTAGTTTAGATGTCAGTAAAATCAACAAATCCTTTATGATATCAGACGTATGGATGACAATGATGATTTAATGGTTCCCTCCATTTCTCCAAAGCCTTCGAAACTTGTTTTGCTACTCTTTGAACTAGCTAGCATTCACCTTCAACCTACAGAGAGCAATTTCCCTGACACTGCTGGTTTTGGGTAGAAGCAATGCACAATCAGAATCAGCTCATAACTTGTAGTCGTTGGAATCAACTCGTGAGTTCTTCCATTAAGCCCTGTCATTAGAGGCCAAGGGTAGAAGTTTGAGAAAAAGGTGGATGCATTTATGTCTAACACAATACTGTGTTGTATAGGAAAATCACCTGAGAAATATACTGCTCTGCGTCAGTTCGCCTAATGAAAAGAATTGCATGACGAGCAAGGTTGGCTAATTGGTCGCTGAGTACAACATTACCAATGTCATCGAGGACCCTCACCTTGATATAGGGATCTTTTGGGGGCACCATATCCTGTGAAAAGCAAAATTTAGGAATTACGCATACTGCTCCTGATAGTCATAGATTACCATAAGTAATCTTTTCAAAGGAGGGCAACGGCAAATTTCTTCTAGGAGATCATACTGTTTTAGGAATTCCAAGAGTACAGAAAACATGTCCTGGTTTGGTTATCAAAAAAGGAAAACATGTCCTGGTTAGGACTTCGAAGCAAGAGTCTGCTTTCTCCAATTTCAGGCATAGTAATATTTGTTTGGTGTCACTATAGTCTCTGAGTAATATATCAGGACGCAAATAAGAAGTTATGAGAATTTGACACTTACCACTCCTAAATCGAGATCAAGCGCTGACATGTATGATTGGATAGTTGCAGAATGATTCTTAAAATATTCTTTCTCTGAGGTACTAAGCTTCTCTTCAATTTCTTCTGGGAGGACACGCTCAAGGGTCCATCCCAATCTTCGAACGACTTCTGCTCGATTATATCTAAAGGAGGACCAGGAAAGAAGGTCAACAACAAACATAAGAGATGCAGGCAAGATGAGCAGTAAATGACCATTTCTCAAGGATAACCCTGAAGCTAACTGTTACTCACACATAAGACATCAGACAACGCTTGTTGCGAATGAGAGACTGATGATGGATAAGCAACCCATGGTAATTATCATCTTTGGGGAGCTCTGTATTGGCACTTCTATCAGTCACAGGTGGCTCATTGTCATCAGGTGATTCGTTATTTGAAATTGCATCATTTTGAGTTGGTTGGTTTGCACTTGAACTTTCAGCAGGAGTTTTTGTATTCATTTTCCTGTGTTAAACTCAAGATGGATAAGGTATGATAACAAAGCTATAATCCATTTGACACTTAGAAAGCGGAGAATACACATGCGTAAGGAAAGAATGACTTTTGTTGTGAAACACGCTGTCAACATGCTGGATTTGACTCAGTTTCAGAAATGAACTGGAATCCAAGTTGATGTGTGATATTTGATGATATATACCTTGGAATCTGGTATATGGGCATCAAATCAAACAGTTCGCCACTAGGACATTCATGCAGTAAGATGTAGCCAATTTAATTGAAGGCACGAAAAGTTGGGAGGACAAGCATGTGACACTCAGTACTTAATTGGCCCAGAAGCAGCAAAGTTGAAAGCTTCAGGAAATATTAAGACAGCACCAGGGTGCTATAAGAGACAAATCTTCCGAGAGCTTAGTGCCAGGCACTACCATGGCACAAACCTTGAGGCTCCAGTTCTTAGGTGCTAGACAAAAGAGCCTGGATGCCATCAGACAAATAGGAGCACAGCGCCAAGTTGCTATCGGACAAATACTGCTTCTTAGACCCTTTTAGAGCTGAGCACTGCAGGAGGGACAAAAAAGGGCCGGATCTATTTCAACTTGAGTTCGTCTTCTACTTCCTTTCCTCGTTGCTTTATCTTTTCAGTGCTATAAGGATGTTCTTTGTTTTTAGCCAAAACTAATTCCTCTTTCTTAGGACAGTAATGGATCTTCATGTGTAATATGGGTTCTTATTTCTTCTTGCCTATTATTGATGGTTATTCAAACTCTTAATCTTATGCTTCTCATAGCTTGGCGGCTTGGCCATCATCTACACAGGTAAGATGGTTAATTAAATTCCTGGTTGTTATTTGAATTTCTCCAAGGAGCCATTCACCTTCATTTGATCTTCAAGGTAGAGGTTAAGTTTCTTGGGACAACTGATAAAGAAACAATATGGGTTTTAACTGGGACACAGAAAGACTACGTTCTTCCTATTATTTCCTTTTTTTATTCTAGTTCTTTATCCTCAATCCTTTTGTTTTCTCCTTCCGTCTTAGTTGGTTTTCTTAGTTCTAAGTCTTTAGATAGTTTGGAGTTAAAACATCAACAAGACAGAGAACTTTTTCTTTATGGTGAGATTATAAATAGGTTGCTGTACATTTTTTGTGCAAGATAAAGAAACAAAAACTACAAAAAGGGACTCTTTCAAGGATTTTTCATTGTATTGTATAGTTGAAAATTGTTAGGTGCTTAACACTCCATTGAATTTCTGACATGGTTGTGGGGAAGTGAAACAGGGTTGAGTTAATATTTAGAACAGACAACACAGAACGACAAAAATAGGAGCTTAACGAGAGTTAGCTGAAAGAATGTAATGGCTGCACCAAACCAAGACATAACTTCCAATGGCACCATTTAAGCAACAACTTCAGAAAATTCAGCATGATGACACACGATTATTATGGAGAAGAAAAGCATATGCAAAGCTAACTGGTATAGGACAGAATTCAGGATATCAGTTAAGAAAATACATGAGGTGTACTTGTTCTGCAAAATATTTGCAACAATAAGAATCACTAAGAAGCTACCTAACTACCGTAACAAATAGCACGTTATGGGTTATACAGCAATAGGGGTTGCAGAAAGAGATGAATAACAAACACAGAAAGCTTGGAAAAACACAAGGAACATGTTAGATATACCTCACCAAGGAATTGAGGTGCAGGAAATGGCTGTTACATTCTTCAAGTACTTGCATAACTAGGTCAGTCTGCACCGAACAAGAAACTATTCTTTCAAGTATAAAATTCTAAGTAAATACCAAACCAAATACGTAATGAGTCAAAATGTACATAAGAATCGAGTAGCAGCAAAGAAATTAACCCTGCAGAACATTAACTAATGTAAGAAGTACTCATGATCACTCATTTTCTAATAAAACTCCTTAAAAAGAAGTAGAACTACATGTATAGTCCTGTTAATAACAGGATCAACATTTTGGATGTACGAAAAAACCAGTACAGCATTACAACATAATGACAAACATCCACCTGGTGACCTTATTTCTCATATGTGAACCCATATATTCTAAATGCAAGATGTTTGCATGTTTGTAATAACATTCATAACAATAGCTGCAAGAAGATAACGTCAAATATCAGAGACTCAACGCCTATCATGTATACAATTTTCACAACCTACATGGCAATAACGAAAACGACTGAACTACCTCCAGTTTAATTTCTAGTGAGCTGAATCAATTAAAGAATAAATTGCATACATTATAAGCTGCAAGCTGCCCAGGTTCACTCCCTGCAAGTTCTTCAACTAATTCTCTCCCCTTCTTCCCATACATTTCTACCGATTCAAATGGGTCAAGCAACAATCAAAATTAAACCTGCAGTCACCGAAGCATCCTCAAACATGTAAATCCAAAATTGCTTAGAATTGAAAAATGAAATCGTTCTTAAGCAACTATCGACATAACTAAGATCAAATAATTTCTCTTAAGGAGTTACGGAATTAATACCGCTTGTTAAATGAACTATTCTGATCTAGTGACAGTAAATTACTTGAGCTATAACATAAAAGGAGAATATTGCTTCAGATAAAAGACGAAACAAACAAGTACTCTTTACTATCAAGTTTTTGAATTGCAAATTTTGATATATTTAAAAACCCAAACATATAAAGTCCTCATTTTGCCAACCAGTTCAAGTTAGCAATCAACACAGAAGAAAGGCATGGATAATAGCAACAGTTTGTTGATATTTTTCAACACGGAGGAAAATTCAGTGAATAATTACCATAAAAATAGGTTGAGAATTTGAAATTGAGGATCTGGGTTTGCTTAAATCCTTTAAAATCTCTTTGGGTGTTTCAGATTTAACAAAAAAATCGTCAAAATGGTGAAAATAATGAAAATCTGAGTCAACTGAAGCATTTCATCAAACATGCAATGTGCATAAACCCAGAAATTGCTTACAGTTTATAAAAAAGGAAATCGTATTTACACAACTTTTTCTTCTCGGATTGAAGATTACGTAGTTGAGTTCCTACCTAAGAAGTTGAAAATTCAAGAGTAAATTGATTTCTGCTTCGCGAAAATTTGATTCAAGAGTGATTTTGGCGGGAGTTTCTTCAAGATTTTCAACATTTAGCCGCCAAATTCCAAAACTAAATAAAAGGGTATATATATAAATTTAAAATAGAGTCTGGAAACTACACTTGAAGTTCATAAGTTTAAGAAAGAGGCAATAAGACCCACTTAATTCATAGAAGTATTTATTTTGATCCTTTATTTCCTTCTTCTTTTTTCGCCCGCTTAAATGACGAATTCATGTAACATAGGACCATTATGGAAATGGGAAACGTTTCGTATCAAAAATTATTTTTATTCTAAAGGTTCAAACTTGAAATATTCAATTAAAAATGAATAGATTTATTCATCTCATTATAACCCTCAATTATTAGTCGTTTGATTTCGTGAATAGATAGTTTCAATAAAATTTAGAGTAGAACAGAACAAATCAAACCATATAAGGTTATTTGTTTGGCCATAGATTTTGGTATAAAATCCTTAATAATTTAATAACCCAACTAGTAGTCTTCTTGCTAAAAGCTTACGACTTTTTTTTCTTCTTATATCAGTTGTGATGAATGTCTTTTATGGTCTTGTCTAACTATTATGATGAATATTTACACTGTTTCAAACATTAAAAAAAAGGAAAGTAAAAGATTGATCAACATGAATTGTGTTCGAGTTCGTTCAGAATTCCTTTACTTTTAATTTGAGGTTTCAAATTCGAACGTACAAAATTTTATTAGAAGCATTGTCGTTAGAATTGAGCTCTGTTCCGCACAGGAATGAACGAAATCAATGTGTTCTAATTTCTAGCCTCGCATCGACCATCCAATGGACCATGGACTAAACGGCGCGAATTCGTTAGACCTAATGTGGGTAACGTATGTCGTGAAAAAAAGGGGAAAGATTGACTACGTGTCAAACTTCAATTGGATAGACTGTTTTTTCTTTTAAACAACAAAACAATAAATAAAGTAGCACTTTCTAATAATGGACGAAAACCTTTGAGGCATTGGGATAATGTTATTATTCCAAAAAGTATTGCAAGTTGTGAGCTTGTGGTCCTCTCAAATTGGTTATCCACTCAGAGAAAAAAATAATAAAACTACTTTACCTTGCTAAATAAATACAATATAATAAAAATGTTTGTTGACTTCACATTTTAATTATTTATGAATTTGAGTTCTTGAATAATGTGAAAATTCATACATGTTAAAACTAAAATATGCTTCTATGTTCTCATCATATGGAGTAATTAAGATGGTATTTGTAGATGAGCAATGTTAGTAATTAGATGATTTTTAAATTAAAACATGCTATGATTAGTTTCTTTAAAAGGAAATTTTGAAGCAAACTCTATCGAGCGTCTTTATTGGAAAGTTCCATACAGATAACATTTTTAAAGAATTAAAGCTATGTAAAGTAAATTTACTTTTTTGCAAAGTTCATGAACAAATATACTAGATTCTATTCAAAATTCATAATGACCACATAGTTGAAGTCCATAAGTTCTTTGTCTTTCATGCTTTTTGGACAAAGTAAGGCATCTGCTTCCCTCGAGAGTTATGGTGAGATGGATAAGAATCCTGGTCAAGAACAGGAGTCTCAGGTATAAGGCGTTGAGTGGAAAATACTACGGTAGGGAGCTCCTTCCCGCTTAAATGGCACCAATCTAGGGAAATCGAACTCTATTGTAGGTACAGAACATCGAGTAGGAAAAAGGGCAATTGATTCACTAAGCTCCTAGTATGTTCTTCCACAGCTCGAAGTTATGACCTCCTGATCAAATGGCGACAACTTTACCAGTTACGCCAAACTCCTTCTCAACTTTATAAATTCTTCTTTACACTAATATGAATATTCAAAAATCAAGAACAATGACACTTCTTTTACTAGGACTGAAGTTTTTAACTAACTTGAATAGGCTCTTGTTGATCAACTACTTCACTTATGCAGTGAAGTTGCTGAACAACATCTTTCATACAGGGTCTCTCTGCCTTCGTTTCTCCCAAACACGATAGTGCAAGTGCCAAGAACGAGTTCATACTATTCGTTACCTGAGTCAAAGGCTCCTCGTCAAGCAAACGCCTGTCCACTACTTCCATAACTGAACCATGGTTTTCTTGCTGAATAACATAAGAAACCAAGTTGACACTATTTTCATCTCGCGAGAAGTCAACTGCCTTCTGAGAAGTAAGAAGTTCTAGTAACACAACCCCGAAGCTGTAAACATCACTTTTATCGGTTAGCTGGTAGTTGCGAAAATATTCAGGGTCCAAGTACCCTAATGTACCCTGAGCACAAGTGGACACATGACTCAACCCTGGACAAGCCAATCTTGATATCCCAAAGTCGGAAACTTTGGCATTGAATTCGTTATCCAGGAGTATGTTTGTCGATTTGACATCTCTGTGGTATATGGGAGGGTAAGCAGCTGAGTGAAGATAAGCCAATGCTTCTGCAGTTTGTGAAGCAATTTTCAACCTTGTTTTCCAGTCAAGAAAGGTGGAATACTTACCGTGTAGATGATCGTGGAGGGTTCCGTTGGAAATGTACTCGTAAATCATCAAAGGCTGTTCAGCTTCTATGCAACACCCTAAAAGCTTGACGAGGTTCCGGTGATTGACTTGAGAAAGTATCCCTACTTCATTTAGTACTTGTTGAGTGCTCTTGACATTTCCCACTTTGGCTAGCTTTACTGCAACAATCGTTCCATCTTGAAGCTCGCCTTTATAAACTTCTCCGAAACCACCATGGCCCAAGATTCTGTCTTTCGAGAATCCATTTGTAGCCTTCTTTATCTCCTTAAGACAAAACATCCTTGACGGTTTTCCACCGTTGTTTGATTTTAGAATGTCTTCTCTTGCCTTGGCAAGCCTAGCCCTGGCTGAGAATCGTCCTGATTTCTTCAAAGCCACTGCAATCACCACAACAGCAAAAACCAAAAACAAGGCAATCCCAATAGTTATATTTAACACAAAACCAGAAAGTTTCTTCTTCATGCAATTTCCTAGACTTTGGTTCCAATAGTAATCACGATTGCAAAAACAGCGAAAGACACCGGTTTTACCAGAAGGTGAACATGTAGAAGCTCCAGAGCAATCAGATTGTGATTTACAGTGTGGCTCGGATGGTAGAGACCACTGAATTTCCAATCCCTCCTCCCATTCATTTGCCGGCTTCTTAGCATCCAAGTGTAGGATGCTTCTAAATGCCTGGCAACCCGAGATATGCAGGTGTATCTTGTATGCTGAGGGCATACCGCCAGCAATAAATGTGCAACACGGATCAACACCACTTGCACACTGAAGTTCCCTTTTAGCATCTACATGACCAGAGGTATGCAGATATTTGTGACACAAGCTAGAAGGTGTGCAATTTAAAGGGGATGCCAGAAGCCGAGGAGAACAATTAAACAAGAAGATAGTGTTAGAAGAAGTAACATTGAACGGAAGAGTCTGGTTTAACCACAGTCCCTCACCCACTAACATGTCTTGTGTAACACATGTACCAGGCAGCCAAGGTGATGGTTGCACCACCATACGCTGGAACGAGGCCATAATTCTGAGAATGACATAAGAGCTTCCATTAAGGGTATCGAAATAGAGCTTGTGAGAGTGAGGATCACAACGGATAGAATAGTCAGGGTCTCCACAGTTGGAATTCGTGCTCAAGGGATACGGAACGTCTAGAGAACCACAGTTTGGACATGTCGTTTGGGAAGAAGAGTAACAAAAGAAGTGGAGTAACAGTAAGACATACAAGTTAGTTTTCCTCCAGTAAAGTATAGTCATGGTCCTTTTGTGAGAGCAAAGAAGTTGAAGATGTTATGATCGAAAGGATTTCAAAAGTGGGTAAATATAGGCAAAGGAAAGAGAATAAAGTGAAAGGAAGCCCGATGCACTTATCTCCTGTGTGAGTCCTATAAGGGCCAGACCACAAGGGTCTATTGTATGTAACCTTACCCTACATGTCTGCAAGAGGCTATTTCCACAACTCGAACTTGTGACCTCGTGGACATATGACAACAATCTTTATGGGTTACAACAAGGCTCCCTTCAAAGAGAATAAAGTGAGTGAATGAAAAACGGAGAAAAGGTATTCAAAAGATTCTAGCTAAGCACAAAGATTTGGCAATCATTGGACAAGGGATTCTTATCTAAAGGCGACAAAAAACAGAATATTAAAATTATACCTACAACTCAATTACCACTTGCCTGGAAAGAGATCTCAAATCATTGCATAGAACAGAAAGAACTAGCTGAATGATAACGACAAGAAATGAATTTCAAGTTAATTTGCAAGTTGTCAACAGATATATACATGCGTATCAGTCCACTATTGCTTTATCATTGTATAAAAATGCAGCCCGCAAGAAGTGAACGATGGTGCCAAGGTAAAATTCTTTAAAGAGAGAAAACAGCAAGCCAAAAATGAGAAGTTTAGCTGGTAGACACTGTAAAATGTCATAATCTAGGCAATGAGAAGCTTAGGATTTTGACCAAGACGGTGAAATTTGACACCGAAATGACTTCTACAGAGCTGAATTTGTCCTAAACTAAGTCTTAATGTTCTTTGTACTATTTGTGTCTCGGGGAACTAGTTGCTTCACTCATGGTTGATTCAATTATCTATATCATAATTTTCTCACTGGCATTTCTTTGGCGTTATTCTCGAGCAAGTTCTCATATATGCTCAAAGCAATTTAAATCTCATAATATGAAAATGAGTTTGGACTATACAACATTAACATATTTAAGGACATTTTCCTGGTAAAAATACCAAATCAGAAGCAGATATCTTAGTATTCTCAAAGCTCATACAATAGGCTGAGCGCTTTTGCAGGTGTCAAATCAATATAACATGAAGTAGGTGGACGCTGTTGTTATCCTTCAACAATTTTTACAGGAGTTCTGCACCGGAAAAAAGAAGAAGAATTTACAGTAAATACATAAGATACTGAGGATAATGTAGTTCAATCAAAGGAATGATTCGATTAATTTTTTGAAGGTTCTAAAAGCTGACTACTCACCCGAATGGGCTTTGTTTAATAGACAGTAGTTCAATATCCATCTGTAGATTAAAAATTAGTAGTGAGAGAAGTAATAAAGATACAATGACCATATAATCATGTTAGAGATAATACAGTCCATTTCGAGAATAAGGAAATCATGATGACACACATTATCACAGTAGGGGAAGAATGTGTAGGAGATAGCAGATTTTTATGTTTTTCATTTCTCTAAGAGGTTTCAGGGTCGTTTTTTCAAACAAAGAACGCCAAGCTAACAAGTGATCACATAACAAAGAATATTTTAAAGATTATCCTATCTTTGTTTTCGGAGGTTTACACATTTATGAGGCTGATGTATTTTGCACCCCCACATACTTTTTCCAAGAAAGATAAAATTCCATATGTGCAGAATATGCTTTTCGATTGGAAAGAATGTTCTGCATCTGTGAGAAGCCAACAACAACAATATTACCCCAATGCCTCAAAGGCTCCCGCCTATTGCAGGGTAAGGGGGGTCGGATGTACGCAACCTGACCCCTATGTTTAAAAACATAGCGCGACTATTTTCGGATGACCCATGATGAGCG
Organism: Solanum sejunctum; assembly: GCA_025642045.1. NCBI lineage: Eukaryota > Viridiplantae > Streptophyta > Magnoliopsida > Solanales > Solanaceae > Solanum > Solanum sejunctum. Next base: position 2,567,625 of record JAOTQJ010000111.1, read on the forward strand.
TCGAAAGTTGCATTGACTA
>JAOTQJ010000111.1:2599383-2639500 GCA_025642045.1 Solanum sejunctum
ATATACTATACCATCCAGGGAAGGCAAATGTGGTAGCCGATGCTCTGAGTCGTAAGGCAATCATAAATACTAGTGATTAAGCTATCGTAAATTAAGGAATAGCCAAGGATCTATGTCAGCTAGCCAATTTGGTGGTTTGCCTTCCTGAAACTCCAAAGGAAGGGGTTAGTATGCATAATGCTATAGAGTCTTCATTGGTAATAGAAGTAAAAGAAAAACAGTTCGAGGATCCTGTTCTATGACAGCTAAAGGAAAAGGTGAGTCAGGGTACCATAAAAGGATTTGACCTTGTTCAAAATGGAGTATTATACTATTAGAATAGATTATGTGTGCCTAATATTAATGGGTTAAGAAAGAGAATAATGGAAGAAGCCGATATTCCATCCACCCAAGATCAACTAAGATGTACCATGACCTAAAGGGAATGTTTTGGTGGGGAGGTATGAAAAGGGACCTTGCAGAGTTTGTAGCTCAATGTCCAAATTGCCAACGAGTAAAAGTAGAACACCAAAAGCCAGGAGGTTACATGCAGTGCATAGAATTTCCAACATGGAAGTGGGATATGATTAATATGGATTTTGTTACAGGTTTGTCTCGTTCATCTCAAAAGTTTGACTCCATATGGGTAATAGTTGACAGACTCACAAAGTCAGCAAACTTCTTACCAGTCAGGAGTAATTATACAGCTAAAGAGTATGCCAAGTTATACCTAAAAGAGATAGTCAGGCTACATAGAGTCCCAATCTCCATTATATCTGATCGAGGAGCCCACTTCACTACAAAGTTTTGGAAGTCCTTCCAAAGGAGTTTAGGAACACAAGTGAGTTTGAGCACAGCATTCCACCCTCAAATAGATGGGCAAGCAGAACGTACCATTCAGACACTTGAACATATGTTGCGAGCTTGTGTATTAGACTTTAAAGGTAGTTGGGTAGACCATTTGCCACTTATTGAATTTGCCTATAATAACAGCTACCACGTCAGTATCAAAATGGCACCTTATGAAGCTTTGTATGGAAGGAAATGCAGATCACCAATTGGATGGTTTGAAGTGGGTGAAACCACCTTACTTGGGCCAGATCTAGTGCAACAAGCCATAGAAAAAGTTAAAGTGATACAGCAGCGACTAAAAATAGCCCAAAGCCGTCATAAATCATATGCAGATATCAGGAGAAGAGGACTAGAATTTTCAGTAGGCGATTGGGTATTCCTAAAGGTGTCTCTAATGAAAGGGTTTATGAGATTTGGTAAGAAGGGAAAATTGAGTCCACGTTACATAAGGCCATATCAGATTATTAAGAAGGTTGGGCAAGTTGCATATGAACTATAGCTACCCCAAGAGCTTTCAATGGTTCATCCGATTTTTCATGACTCAATGCTTCGAAAATGCATAAGTGACCCATCCCATATCACTCCTATTGAGGATGTACAGATTACAGAAGATCTCACCTATGAAGAGATACTTGTTGCTATTCTAGATCGTCAAGTTAAGAAGCTAAGGAACAAAGAAATTGCTTCAGTTAAAGTACTTTGGAGGAACCAGCAAGCAGAAGAGATAACATGGAAAGCTGAGGATATGATGAAATTGAAATATCCTCATTTATTTGAAGTTAAAGCGAAATTACAACATACAGACTTGGGACACTAATAGGTATGTGGTATTGAATGCTAAATGTGTTGTCAAATAGCTTGTGTAAGTAAAGATTTAAAGTTGGTTACGCTATCCAATTGTCCTAGAATTTGTGGACGAATGTTCCTAGGGGGAGGATGTAACACCCCACACCTTACAATACTAGCATAAGTCAAATGAAACATATCGTGGTTTGGGCAAATTAAAGCTAATTTTTAAAAGTGCTCGAATCTCGCGTTAATGGGCTATATGTGCGTCTAGCATTTAAGAGGGTCGAGTGAATATACGTTTTATATAGAATTGAGGAGATTACGACCTTAACATGAAGTGAGAGAATTACGGTGCTTGTAGGACTTAGAAGATAGCAGGTGAGTCAGTTACTTGCTTAGCTTAAAATCGCTAGTTAAACGGAGACGAGGCTCGACGTCGAAATTGTCCAAGTTCGATAATGAATAAAGTCTGTGTTAAGGCTGTAACTTGGACCCATATTTTAGCATCCTAAAATGGACTATATGACCATCCCAAGAAGGATATAAAGAGATCCCAAGACCATTACAATATTCTTAGCAAGTTAGGCCCAACTAGTTAAGAAAAAGAAATCTGAAAAATAGGCAGCCTAAGTCCATGTATTTGGAGCTCCAAAAGGCCCAAGTAACATGAGGAAGGAGCTGAATCACCTACTTGGTGATGTAAGGCTTAAGTATCCTTAGTAAGTCAGCTAAGAATAATTTTAAAAGAGTGTCAAAGAAACTCCCACAAAGCCATCGTTCAATTGAACTCACAAAACAAAAATAGCTTTGTCTTCAAAGTTCTCTCAAACTTTCTTCACCTTGCAAAGCAGTTAAATAACTCTCCTAGGGTTCTTGGAGAAGACTTACACCTTTAATTAAGTGGTAATTAAGTTTACACGTCTGTTTAGTATAGTTCTCTTATGAAAAACAAGAAGTATATGTTAATACGTTGGTGCTGGAATTTCTAGACAAATTGTATACTAAGGATTCTTTTGTAGGTTTTTATCTTGTTGGCTGGCTTTATTATGTATTAGTATTTAATTATGCAGCAAAGGTTAGTTTTATAGAAGTGTAAAAAGGCTGATTAACTACTCTTACAGTCCACAAAAGTGAGTCGTTATGTGATATCGCAATTATGTGCTTCATATGAACTAGTGGACTGTTGGAGAGCAAGTTGTTGCTTTACATTCTTAATAACTAATTTGTTGCTGTTTTGAAATTGGTTCATAGCTGGTTGTATGTATAAATGTTACTGGAATAGTTTGGTTAAAGTTGGAGTAGGTTTGGAGTTGTCGATGTCGAAATATAGCTAAAGAAGATAACGTTATGCTGTCCATTTTTAGATTGTATGGAATTGTGATGTGTTGTGCTTTGTGGGCTATTGTAAGGCTGTTATATACTTAAAATAGGTTGTACATGATGTGTACATGCTAATGTGTGTTATAAAATATGATTAGGAGCGAAAAGATTAAAGGAATACACCCAAGTTTATAGACACCCGCTTGCTGCCCGTGTATCATTTTCTTATGTAATTGAGATGTCAAGATGTATTCATTGGCTTCTAAAGCTAGTTTTATCCTCTACTATATTGTAGATAAGTATTTGGAGGAAGGAAAGGTTATCTCGAGGTACTAATGAGGTCATACAATGAGGTATGTAAGGTTACTTGATTTCGTATCACTTGGCATGAAATATAGATCTCTCCTTGGTAAATAAAGGCATTCGCCAACTCCGACCCAATTATTAACCATGTACCCCCTTATGTACATGTTCATATGATTCCATATATAGTACCTTCAAACCTGCCTAGATACTTTGATACCAAGTTACATGAGTTCCTGCTACAAAGTAAAGTTCACAAGTTATTCCAATTCATATGCATTTTATTATTTACGTAACGTACTCTTTTCACAATCATGTTGTCCTGTGATTATCCACATGTCACATGTTACGTATACAGTCTTATAGCTCCAATATTATGGCTACCAAAAGAACCATATCGAAGGTAATTAAAAAATACACTATACAATTTTGATGGGTGGTAGCCCGAGGGGGTTCATTGCGAACCTGGCATAGGGACGATCCCGATACAGTATTATGAGTGGTAGCTCGAGGGGTTTCATACAAAACCTGGCATAGGGACAATACCGATACAGTTACCACTGATCAGTTGGTCATATGATTACAGCTATGAACAGATTTTATAGTACAAATTTTACAGTAAAGGTAAACTGATATAAAGGACGTAAAGTATATGATTCCACAACATAACTAAGGGTGGTCCTTGATCTTCCACAGATGCATGGTTTCATTTGAGTTGTTACTTTATATATAGTATATCTTGCCTTACATACTCAATACATTATCCCATATTGACGTCCCTTACGGTGGACCTGCATTTAATGCTGTAGGTACAGGTGCTAGTAGATCTCCCCAGTAGGAGTACAGGATATTCAGCTGCTGTCATCAAGCTCCAGGTTGCTTCGGGGCTTTGTACATGTCTAGAACTTACACGTTTTTATTGCACAATTTGCTGAGGCGGGGCCTGTCCCGACCATTATTAGATGTTTTCCTTTATTTAGAGGCTTTGTAGACTATATAAAGCACAGTGAAGTCATGTCTTGCACTTTAGACAGCGTGGCCCCAACGGCCTAGTCGTATGCATTTCCTTTTGGCTTGTTATCACTGTTTATCTGCTTAAAGGCATGTCAAACGTAGAAACCTCTTATAATTTGTATAGAACGTATATAGTTACAGGTTGGTTCTCCCAAGCCTTATTGGTAATGGGTGCCAGTCCGCCCTACGGGACTTTGGGGCGTGACATATGTATTCAGAAATTGATAGATATATAAGAATAGAAAGTATCTACTGGAAGCAATATCATTAATTAAATCGTGGTTTTAAGTTTCAAAAAATCACAAGTTGAATTATTCTTTTGTGTAACCAAATAAAATCACCTTTAATTTATTGACATGTAACGAAAAATGAAAATTATGAAAAATAGCGACAAAAAAGTATGTGCATGCACAAAATCAGAATGTTTGGGATGGGGTTAGATATAACATGCATGTGAAAGAGTAAAATTCGAGGAAAGAAAAAGGAAAAAGGATGTTAGCTCTCAACACATTTGTCGCTAGCTATCCATATTTCTTATTAATCTGCACGACGAAATCGAGAGAAAAAAATTAAGAGAAAAATTCCATGTGGATCTCCAGTACTCTTGTAGTAAGTGATCGAATAATGATTTTTATTAAGAAATTCAACATTTATTAGATATACATAAAAGAATTTTAATTATATGTACATAGTATTATTTCCTATTAGATGAGATCTGAAATATAGTTGTGGCCCTACTTGTAGTCAAAGGTGGATCCAAAATTTGATGCTTGTAGTTTCTAAATTTTTAAACATGACAACAATTTCAAACTACAGTACCAACTGTCAAAATAACGAACAAATACTAGTATTTAATATATTAAAAAACTATGAATTACTTAAATATACACACTATTATTATAATTGCTCTCGACGAGTTGTCATGTTTTGAAAATAATCAATGATCAAATCATTAGATACACTTTCAAATTCTTCATCTTCTATGTAACAAACTAAACAATCATTTAAAAAGTCATCACCAATTGGCTTTGCAGATCATTTTTAATGAACTTCATGGAGGAAAAAGTTTTTACCATTGTCGCAGTACCTACAAGTAATATCAAGCTTAATTTCACAAGCAAATAAACAAGTCTCCAAGTCTAGTATATTTGTTTTAACCAATGTCATCAAAAGATCTTCAAGTCCCTTCAAATTTGAGAAAGAATTGTCCACTTTCTTCACATAGTAAATACAAGTGTCTAGATCAAAGCTAAGATCTTCTAGTTTGAAGCATCAAATTCATTTGGATAATATGTAGCAAGCTTTATGATATTTTTTTAATCAAAATTTGCAAAAGAAATTCTCGAAACACAAACTAGCAATTCCAAAAAGTAGATCAGTGTTCACTTCATTAAAATAAATATTAAGTTTTGAAAGTAGCAAATCAATGACAACATAAAAATATTTTACACGCAAATGATAAGAATATGTAACACTTGAGCTCTTACGCTTTGACTTTTCAAGACCATATTTCTCATCAATTTTAGGGATAATAAGCACCATTCTTGAGAGAGATATGTTCTACCAAAAAATTTCATTTAGATATCCTCATTGATTGCAATTGCCTCTTTGTGAGATCGACAAGTTTCATGGCAGTAATAATATCTTGATCTTTTCATTGCAAGCCATATTCAAATCATATATATTGTCAAAATTTTCAACATCAAATGTAATATGTAGATAAATTCATAAGATTTAATGTCATCCAATAAATTTTTGCCATTGTTTTCTCATGATAATTTGCACTCCCATTTTCAAGAACTTCAGGTGCATAAGCAATTGATGAGAATAAGGAAATGAAGTTACATACAACCTTAAAATGAGATCTCTAGTGGGTGTCACCAAGCCTTAGAAGTCCAATTTTTTATTAAATCAACTTCATGTATGAACTTCACAAAGTATCAATGATCTCTCTAACTTTTCAGCTTGATCATCTCGAAGCATTTTCCTATGCTTAAAAAAACCTTCAACAGCATTAAAATATTAAAAAGAATATCAAAAAATTATTCACATCATTTTTTTGCACCAGCTACAAGAGTCAATTGCAATTGATGAGCAAAGCAATAAATGCCATATGTTGAAGAATTATCTTTCAGAATCAATATTTTAAGGTCATTAACCTCTTCTTGCATGTTATTAGCTCTATCATAATTCTATCTTTGTATTTGAGATAGACTCAAAAAATAGTCTAAAAGCAAAGAGTAGATTGCTTCTTTCAATAAATTTGCATGTGTGTCTTTAACATGAACAAAGCCAAGAAATCTCTCAATAAGTTTAAACATATCGTAAAAGAAAAGTCATTTGTTCCTTTGTGAGAAATATGCTTAGATTCATCGACCAATATTTCAAAGTAATCCTCATTCAAGTCTTTCAATAATTACTTTTACCATTTCTTTTGCGCAAGAATTCACAGTATCTTTTTGAATACAGAAAATGGTCTAAAATGCCATCGAACTATTAAAAACGATACATAGTTCATCCACCTATTGGGCATAAAATATTTCTGTCATCCACCTTTGGGTCCAAAAATGTCCTTCGTTTACTTTTTGGCTTGCTTATACCCTTGAAATTAACAATACTCTCTTCTTTTTTTTAAAATATTTATTATGTTTCATTTTCTATGGAATAAAGTAAACACTCATTCTCAATTTTTTTCAAAACAAATAACCTTATATTTTTTTTTAAGTTTATTTTAAGGTTATAAAGAAAGATATTACTTTGATTTGAACAAAATAAGTAAAAAACTAATTAAAAAACAAACTAGCAATTGTACTTAAGTTTTAAAGTTTTTAGGGTCATGTAGAAGGTATGTGCTTTTGGATTTAATAAATTATGGAGAAAAATTTTTTAAACAACAACAATAACATACCTAGTGGAATCTCACAGGCGGGGTCTGGGGAGGGTAAAAGGTACACAAACTTTTCCACCACCTCATAGAAGTAGAGAGACTATTTTCTGAGAATCTTCGTCTCAAAACCCATAAGCAGAATAACAGATATGATAGATTTTTTTTTAAAAAAAAATCTTTAAAAAAGCTCATAAAAAATCTAAAGTTATAACTACATATTTTGAATTTTTTAAAAAAAGTTATATGCACATACTTATATTTTATTTAGACAAAATAATTAATTTTTTAAGGATCAAAGCTATTTATTAAAATCGATTTAGTTTTCTTTATTTTTTTATTTAATTAAATTTGAATAGCTTTCGTTATGTTTTATTATAGCATTAAAAAAAATAAAAACTTACTCTTTGAATAAATTTAAAACTCACTTTTCATTAACTTTATATATATTTAAAAAGTTTTATTTTTTAGAAAGCTAAATTGATTAATTATTTTAATAAAACACTTTGATTACTTTAAAAATGATATTCACTTTAATCCTTAAAGAGATACATTATTTCGGTTTGGATAAATTATGAAAATTTATTTTAATAGAGATGGGGGTTCTCCTTCTCCCGTTTGATATTTTCATTACAGTTATAGCCTCAAAATAGGCAATGAATTGCAGACAACTTTCTCCATTGCCGGTAGAGTTTCGAGAGCTAAGCTAAGTCGTTTCGAGTTTTTTAGGAGGCCATAACATAAAAAATCATGAGAATCTTCCTAATTTTTAACGAATTTATTTTATTCCATAAGAAAATAAAATATAATAAATATTTAAAAAAGTAAAAGAAAAAAAGAGATGATTGTTAGCTTCAATGACATAAGTGAGCTAAAAAGGTGAATGAAGAACATATTTGGACCCCAAAGGTGAATGACAAAGACATTTTAAGTCCAATAGATACATGTGTGTGACATATTTTTATACTATTTTCATTAGTCCAAAGACATTTTAGGTCCTTTTCTGTTTTGAATATCTGAAGAGCCATGATATTATTTTTAGAAGTTTTTTCTAATACAACATTTTTTTTTATATCTTCTTTATTTTACCCTCGTACCATTCTAAGAGATCTAGAAAATGACCTTTCTAATAGAAGTTACTCTTTCATTATGACTTCGAAAAGATATTTCTTCAAAAACTACCTTACCACATCAATTGAAGCATTCAAGCAAATCCGATGCTCACCTTTGATTTTTTTGAATTACAGTTGTTGATTCATTAAATCTAGCATCATTTTGAAACAATAAATATGACCACTGTTGACTTCACCAACATGCTTTTTAAGCCTTATTAAATCTTTATTTTGACTTTGAAAATCATTCCTTGTGAAAGAATGACTTACGTTTTTTGTGCCATATCCTCCAAGCTCATTTTAAAACAAAGAAACAGTATAAGCAAGATATTGTATCTTTTTTAATGCTATAATTGAACCATTATTGGAGGTTTGAACCATTGGTGATTAAAGTGACACGGTATTCCTCCAATATCTCTTATTAAAAAAATAAATTTAGTAGACTAACAAGGTCCCTTTTATATATAATATCTACTCACTCGATCACGTATATAGTATCTACTCATTTGGTCATATATATTAGGAGAAATTATACAATTTGTATTTTTTGAGCAGAATCAGATTTGAGATACAATTTGGTCAATATTGTCATTATCCAATGCTTTGAAAAGATCAACATACAATGACAAACTTAACAAAAGAGAGCTAGAAACAGTAGAGTAGAATCAGATTTAAGATACAATTTGGTCAACATTATCATTATCCAATACTTTGAAAAGATCAACATACAATGACAAACCTGACAAAAGACAACTGGGAGCAATATGACGAGTTTGAGGATTGAAAAAATTTATAATCATATCAACTTTTTCTTTAAAATCCTAAAGAATCACAAAACATAAATTATATAAACGATACGTAGTCTAATGTTTGAAAACATTATCTTGGATATTGTTATTGTAAAACTTAATTTATTAAGGTAAATAGTTCAAAATTTTAATTTTAATTCTAAAATAATAAGTAATTTTTTTACATATAAAATTTGAACACATTTAGTCCAAAGTACAAAATATAACTCACTTTTATGCACGTGAATTTGTACCGCTTGTTTGAAGGGCTAAATTATATTGTATCCTATTGTTAAATTCGCCCTTAGATAACGATAAAAAATTTGAGTTTGCGTATAAATGATTTTTGTGATTACGTTGTTATTTTATTTTTATTTATTATTTGATAATTAATGATTATATTCTTATTCTTACCTTACCCTTTTATAATTGTTCTATCTCGTTTTTTTTTTTTGGTAAAATTATTTTTTAAATTGTTGATATATGACATTACATAACAATAAAAAATAATAGAATCTACATAATCATGTATCTATTGGAATAATATAATATGATAGTATACCAATACGATATATTATAAAAGGAACAATCTATGAGCATCAAAAATGTCACTCTATAATAAAGTTGAATTTAAGTTAAGTGTAACAAAAGATATCATCGAGAACTTGAAATGTCTATATCTTGTTCTAAAAGTTGTCTTTAGAAGGTCTTTCTCCTGAACTTGTACCTGATAGTAACTTAATCTTGAATCAATCTTGGGGAAGTACGTAATACCTTGCAATTGATCTAATAAATCGTCGATCCTCGAAAGGAGATACTATTCTTTAGAATTTTGAGGTATTATTGGAATCACGAAATAAGTGCAGCGCAAAACTATGTATACATTCCATACGTACTAACCATCTACCTTAATACATATAACCTTTACTATCTACAAATTTCATATATACAGAGTTCACCATTGCCTTATAGAATCGTTTTCAAACAAAATCCTACATGTAAACCCATGTCAACATTGTGAATTCTTCACTACTTGTTTAAACAAGGTCAAGGACAGCTCAACACTAAAGCAGTGGCTTTAGGCCCCAAAAAGGGGCTTCAAAATTACAAATCCTCAAAAAAACATCGTCAAAATTTGAAATTCAAAAAAATATATATTTATATTCGAAAATGTAATAAAATAATAAGTTCAACTAAGAAGCAAAATTAAAGGATATTTTGATACACTTGATACAACTATAATTTATAATTATAAAATAAAAAATTCTTCTTTATTTTCTTAAATTTTGTATCAAGTCAAATAGGTCATTCTTTTTCTAAACGAAGAAATATTATTTTACTATTAATAAAAAAATATTTTTGCAATCCATTTTATTTGTCATATTATTTTTTGAAAGTTAATAATTGCATCTTACAATGTTAATTAAAGTTTATACAGTTTGATTCTACAAATGAAAGTTATGACAACTAAAATATGACAGAGAGAGTAATAGTTCATTGGTTTATCTCTTGCAGATACTTTCTATTTCTTAATTTGGCAAATTAACTTTAACCTAAATTAATCATATTTAAATATTTCAATTCTTTGAGATATTTTATAAAATATTTTCAAACTCAAAATAACTACATTATCAAATAATTAAATTTTAAAAATTGTTATCTTAACTTTGAATGTTTTCTAAAGATAGCAATCACGATAACATTGTTTTTTAATTAAAAGTAGTACAAACTATTATATAAATAAAAAAATAATACTCTAATTAGCATATTCAATCAAATAGAATCTTAAATTTTTAAATACTTGTAGAGAAGTATTGATAGTTTTTATAACAATTGACTCTATCGAAAAAAATTTTGAAATAATAATCAATAAAAGAGATTTAAACATTTATGTTATTACTTAATGTACAATAATTTATATATGTTTATTCTTGTCTTACAAAACATTACAAGAGATGTTATACAGTCAATTAAAAGAAATAAAGTAATAAACAAAAAAATTAAATAAATATGATATTCTTTTTTAAAGTTTGGCTTTAGGCCACGCATTTTATTGAATCGCTCTTGATCAAGGTCAATTTTTTTAATTATATATTTATATATAGCAGATGATGAACCTTAACTAAAAATCCTTCAAAAGTTACATTTTTTTCCGGAAATTTCCGTTTGGCCATTTATTGAATAAAACATTCGAATTAATCAAAAAATAAAGAACAAAGCAAATAACTTTCGAATAATTTCTTGAGTTGTGAATAAAGCTAAGCATAAAATCTGAAAAAGTATGAAAAATCTTCTCTTTGGCTTTGTACAAGGGACCATCATCTTCCATCTCCATGGTGCGTTCACGGAAAAGACTCACCGGCAATGGCTTCTTCGGAAAAAAGAGCATTTTTTAGCCAAAATTTGTGCACATTTAGTCCACATAACTTAGACCTCCAAATATGAACATGAACACTAATTATTCTCTAAATTTACAAAATTTGAGCACATTTAGTCCAAATAACAAAAAGTAACTCACTTTTCTTGGAAAAACTAACATGCATGTAACATAATATGCACATGAATTTGTATCATATTGTTAAATTCAATCTTAGATAATGATAAAAAAATTTAAGTTTGTGTATAAATAATTTTTGTGATCACGTTATTTTATTTTTTTTTTAATTTTATCTTTACTTATTATTCGATAATTAGTAATTCTATTCTATTCTTACCTTACCTTTTTATAATAGTTCTATCTCATACTTTTTTCTTTTAGATTTATCTTTTAAATTGTTGATATATGACATTACATAATGACAGAAAACGATACAATCTATACAAACATATATATATTGAAATAATATAATATGATACAGTATACTACAATACGATATATTATGAAAGGTACAACCTATGAGTATCGGAAAATGTCACCCTATATTGAATTTGAACTTAAGTGTAACAAAAGACATCACCAAAAATCTAAGTGTCCATATCTTGTTCTAAAAGTTATCTTTAGAGAAAAATGTCTTTGGAATATCCTTTTCCTGGACTTGTACTTGATAATATCGAATCAATCTTTGAGAAGTACTTAATACTTTGCGGCTGATCAAATAAGTCGCGAGGAGAATACTATTCTTTGAAATTTTAAGATATTTTTGGAACAACGAAAATAAGTGAACCACAAAACTATGTTTTCTACATTTGGGGATAACAAGAATTGGAAAAGATTCTCAAGAGGTTATGTGTCATTATCACATTTTGATATATTAGACCTTTTTTTCTGTTATCACCTAAATGTTAGATTAGAGATTGTAAAATTAATCCAAACTTATTTAATTTATTTGGTGTATTTATGAATTGGGTAATGATTCGTTTATTTTGTTGAACCAACAAGTTCTAAAAGCTATCATTTTCTTTGCTCCAGTTATTTGTACATTCTTCATTGTTGATTGTTGATATGCATTACTTAAGCCGAAAGTCTAGAAAAAACGGCCAACAGTATCACTCAATAACACTGAATATGTTGTTGTAACATTTATAACTTGTGTTATCTATGGCTTTTCTGTGGTTGGATCGGAATAAACAAATATGAATCTGCTCGAGGAATGGTACGCCAATTTTGCTTCAATTTCTGCAAGTTAAAAGCTTTTAATTAACACTTGGCCAATGACCATAGTCCTAAATGAATTCAGGAAAATAAACAAAATTGTAAAAGAAATTTTTTTTACCTAAACAAGTACTTTGCTCCCAATAATCTCACTTTACCCGCCTCACATAACTTTAAACTTACCCGTCTAGACCCATCCCACCCACCCCATTGCCGGCCCTAAACGAACTCAGGGAAATAAATAAAATTGAAAAAGAAAAAACTTTTACCTAAACATGTACTTTTCTCCCAATAATCTCACTTTACCATTAACTTTATGAGGTGCCAAACATGCCTCCTCACCTGGAAATGAGCAACTTTTTATCCAACAGTCATTTAACTTCAACCTTAAATTGAAATGTCCTCAAAATTCTCATATAAAATAAGAAAAACGGAAGAGATTATTCACTACAAAAAAAGAACACAATGAGTTTCTTGAGGTGTCTCTTTCTTCTGGCAATGGTATTTTTGGTATCTAATGGAGACCCTTTAGTTCCAGCATTGTGCATCTTTGGTGACTCTGTAGTTGATGTTGGAAACAATAACAACTTAAGCACTCTCATCAAGGCAAATTTTCTACCTTATGGAAGAGATTTTGTTACCCATAGACCCACCGGAAGGTTCTGCAACGGAAAGCTGGCCACAGACTTCACTGGTAATGTCTAAAACAATTGTTAAGTAAATGTGCTCTATTGTTTCTAACACATGCATGTTTTTATCTACAGCTGAATATCTTGGGTTTACTTCATACCCACCAGCTTACCTGAGCAGAGAAGCTAGAGGGAAAAGAATTCTCACTGGTGTCAACTTTGCCTCAGCTGCTTCTGGGTATTATGAAAGGACTGCTCGACTGTTTGTAAGTACTCGAATATGTCAGAGAATAGAAATCAGTCGATTTTTTGAGGATGACTAACTTGGAAATGTCATGGTTTTTTGCAGCGTGCTCTAACGTTGACACATCAACTAAAATATTACAAGTTGTGGCAAAGGAAAGTAGTAAATCTGGTAGGGAGGAACAAGGCTACTAACATTTTCTCACGAGGTATACATCTTATAAGTGCAGGAAGCAGTGATTTCATTCAAAACTACTATATAAATCCACTACTCAACAGAGTCTACTCACCTGATCAGTTCTCAGATATCCTCATGAAGTCTTACTCTACGTTCGTCCAGGTCCAGCTTCCTCTTCTGTGTACTAATTGTTGCTGCTGCTTCAAACTGTTTCCATAAACTAATTCTTAAATCTGAGCAACCTGCACGGAATTACTAGGCATAACGAGAGCATTATCTAATGAAAATGCTATTAGGATGGACTAAATATAATGTCCAAACTCAAGATCATTGGACTAAAATTTACTAGGTAGTATTTTGGGATGATAGTAGGAGCCTGGAAAATGAATTTTAAGTTCCACATCTCATTTGACAAATGGGAGCATGCTAGCCATGCATGAATAATAACAAGCACTCATAAAATTACAGAAAATTGGGATTGTTACAGGATGTACAAGGATGAAATACACTTGAGCACCAGGTAGACTTATCCTGAAACTAAGAAATCAGATCAAGCTGTGTTTATATATTGAGAACTAAGAAATATTATGTGTCAATTGTTCAATTATACACAAGCCAATCAGCATGTTAATATCAGCAGCGATCTATGGACAGAACCTCTATGATCTGGGAGCAAGGAGGATTGGGGTCACAACTCTGCCACCAACTGGTTGTTTGCCAGCTGCCATTACTTTGTTCAGTAGAGGAACCAACAAGTGTGTTGCAAAACTGAACAAAGACGCAATCTCTTTCAACAATAAGCTCAACAGAACATCTCAAAAGTTAAAGCGCAAGCTTCCTGGCATCAAGCTAGTAGTCTTCGACATCTACCAGCCTCTCTTTGATCTAATCACAAAACCTGCAGAAAGTGGTAACATACTGAAACTTTTTCTCAAACTCACTTACCCTTCAAAAGTTTTGCAAAGCACAAAAATGTACAAAATCTTATTGTCGAAAAAAAAATGAAAAAAGATTGTGTCTCATTTCTTGAAAACTTGAAACTAGGAAGCAATGTTAATTCCTAAAATGGGTTTCCTGCTACTGCATTCTAAAATAATAAGGTGAATTAGGAAAATCCCTTCTTGATCACATTATCACCGATAATATTCTTCTTTTACAGGATTTTTTGAATCGAGGAAGGCTTGCTGCGGGACTGGTACAATAGAAACATCATTCCTGTGTAATGCCAGGTCCATTGGAACATGCTCCAATGCTACAAAGTATGTCTTCTGGGATGGATTTCATCCCTCAGAATCGGCAAATGAGAAGTTAGCTCAAAGTCTGTTGGAACAGGGTTTTGAACTCATCTCTTAAAGGCTCAAAGTTGTAGAAATGGTCTACTTTGTATGATAACGTTTATTACTTTTGAAATTGAAAGAGGCTTTAGTTGGTGTTAGTTCATGCAAGCTAAAGTATATCTCTTATGAAAGCAGTTACAGCAAAGTACAACACTTCTGACAGCCTTCCCAGCTTGGGAATATGTTTTTCGGTATTTGATGTACTGTCACATGAAAGCCAACTGAAAGAACAGCATTTTGTAAGTTTTTGAGTCATCCCATGAGATGAGCTCTACTCAACACTAAATATTCTACTTGATTTCCTACCCAGAATAATTATTTTTTTTTAAAAAAAAGGAAGATCTGTTTAAAGTACGTTATTGAGTATTCCATTCTAGTCATAAAAAATATTTAATCTTCTGGTATCTACTTTCCTTCGGCATCGAGGAAGGAGAAGGGATGATCTTTTACTAGCTCTTATGTTTGCCAAAAAAGAGAAAAACACTTTACCTGCACAATAGTTATGAAAGTTCGAAACCAGCATTGGAATTGATAGCATATAGAAGCTTTGCTCTCAAGGTATTCTGGCGTTTGTATGTTGGAAGCTGTCAAAGGCAGAAGTAAAAATACAGATTATAGCAATACATTCGAGTCAAAAGAGATCCTGTTGTTGAAAGCTACCTTGATTTTCAATTTGAATAAATATGATTTAAAATAGGTCCATTCAATGCCTCAAACTTGACGTAGTTCAATTTAAGACTGTACCTTGAGGGTGTTGTAGCAAGTAGAAGCTGAAGGAAGCCGATCAACATCCTGTCCCCCGAATGTTGCCAATAGTGGCAAATCACAAGAAACCTATATTTACGAAATTTCATTACTATTAACCACTGGTAACCAAGCCATTCCATTTAAACTTTTGGGATGTACATGTTCTCTAATTTTCCTTTCCCTTTATTTCATAACTTTTTGGAATTTATTTGTTAATATGTTCATCTCACACCCATATCACCCTAAGATGAAAAAGAGCAACATAAAAACAGGCCTTTAGAAACATAAAGAAGAAGGAAGTGCAACAAACATCAGGTAGACAGAGGAGTAAGATTCTTAACAATGCTGGTGTTTAGTGATTTCTGGGAAGACGTGAAGCAGAAACAGCTTGTAACCAATAAAGAGTGTGTATGAGGAGCCACATTAGCAACGCACACACAAGAAGAAGTACAGCGCATGCCAGAAAGTTACCGAAAATGTGTTAATTAAGTTGTTTTGGATGTTAATTTAAAGAAAAAAGGAATATTCTTGCCGATTGTTAATTTTAAAGAAAACAGCATGACAGATAATGTTGTCATATCAAGTGAAGCATTTGTTTCCTTTAATATTTTGCTTATTTGATAAAACTTGGTTTCTTGTTAGCTTAGGCGTTTCTGATTAGTTTTAGTTTGTTCTTACTACAGCGGGACAATCTACAAGAAATTTCTCTGCATTACCTTCCTCAGACCATTGAAGCAAACAGAGAGCCATGTTAATTTAAAAAAAAATAAAAAAGAAGCAACCCCGTGCACTAAGCTCTCACTGTCTGCAGTGTTCAGGGAAGGGGACAGACCACAAGGGTCTATTCTACGTAACCTTAACCTGCATTTATGCATGGAAATGATAGATTGTATACATCAGAAAAGGTGCATTCATTTATTGGCATTTTTCTGTTCACGCTGTCTACTCTCTATAACCACTTCAACCAAAATCAAGACCACCTCCTTTCAGCCTCCATAAGGCACAAGATGCCGAAACACTGAATGTATCTCAACACATCCAGACATCTACATATGACAATGCATCATCTGAAGCTTTGAACATCAGACACATAACAGCCTCTCTACTTCTATGAGGTAGTGGTAAGGTCTGCGTACATTCTACCCTCCCCAGACTCCACTTGTGGGATTCCACTGGGTATGTTGTTGTTGTTGTTCTTGTTTGCAACACTGCCCTTGTCAGCCAGTTAGCTTACAGGAGAAAGTTTGTATCCCAGCACTTGCACATTAGGTTGGACTCTATTAAGGGACATGGTTCCTGTTCAGTCCCACACAAATTTTCAATCTCTCCATACGAAGAAGATAAATCTGATGGTTGGCCCCAAACTTCTGTTTCTTTATCAGGATTTCAATAAATTTGTTAAAAGATGTAAAACTAATAAATATCGACTATCCTGTATTTTCCATCCAAAGTGAAATACTGGAGCCAGTTTAACAACAAATGAGATGCCAGTTTCACATCAGTTCAGTACCAATAGAAACTTTCCCTGCACTCCTATTTCCGGGTTCTTTCGGCAGCTTAACTCTCAATAGTATTGCCCCTTGTTATACTTTCACCGGTGTCGATTGACCATTTTGAATTAGCATTGCCTAGTTACCATTTTACCCTCCAACAACGACATACCATAAAGTTGGGTCTAGGGAGGGTAGAGTGTAGAGTGTACAGACCTTACCCCTACCTCAGAGATGTAGAGTATACGCAGACTTTATCCTCCATCAGGATGAATACAACGCTCATTTTTAACCTTTACTGCACAAAACTAGCAATAAAAGCCTCCTTATCTGTTGATCATTTTCGTGTGTGCTGAGTGGTTTCGGGATTTGTGGGATAAGGGGGAAGAGGGGAGAAGTGCGTACCTTGTGAATCGTGAAGGTTGGCTGCAGATATTTGAATCCAAGCAAAGGAGCTCGCGAACAACTGGTCACAAACTTGAGCAGCAAACACCGTTCTTTTGGTTCAAAATTCGCAAATACCTAACCCACAAGAACAAATAGTTACAGATGCGTAATTGTCTTCAATGGTTTATTCTCCTACTTTAACACTTGCCACCACATACCTATGGCTAGATAACACACACACAAAAAATAAAGATCTCTGCTTAGACCAAGTTCCTTAAATGTTAAGACTTGAGCAATGTTTGTTTGAGGCGGTTCAAGTAGACAATGATGGGTATCACATTTGAAGTTTCTTAACATAAAAAGAAAAAAAGAGAAGGAGATGGATAAATCACATATACCTCCCAAAAGAGTTTAACTGTCCGACTCCCTTCTGTGTAACCTCCAGTATAGCGCGTGTTTTTCCTTAAATCATCAATATCAATATCATGATTTCCCCCTGAAAGCAACTGAATAGAACTTTGGATTAGCTGAAATGAAAGCATGCAGTCTAACAAAGGAAAGCCTTTGTGACTTGTGCAGTTTTCAACTTATTCTCACACCACATAAAAGCATATGCACTCTATGTTGTTTCTTTATGCCTTCCATTCTATTGTCTGCATGTTATCTCACATTTAATTTCCTTAATCTTAAAGAAATGTGGAGAACCAGTCAACCAGTTAAGATAAACACAAAAATTGCACAGGTGTTGCCGACAAATTCAGCATTCAACCCAATAGTTTGTTTCGAAAAAGCAAAGAGATAAGGAAGTCTAAAACTAGCATGGAAAGGACAAGGAGAGATCAGTTGATGGTCGAATCTCATATCCATGAGGAATACAGTAACATTCTATGGATTGATGGTAGGATGATATAAGCACATAAATATCTCCTTTACCCACCCATTTAGTGATTACATACACATGCAAGTATATATCCATCTGTAAAAAATCAAAATTCGAACTAGAGAGGCATCCACCTCCATTTTGCTAGAAACAATAAAATTACAGAGTATGCAATCAAATATACGTTACAATAGCAGCTACATGTTATGCATCCAAAACAACTGCAGGACTATTCCTTATAGGTGGATTTCATTCAGCAGGTTTTATTTGTGTTTTTTAGGATCCAAACTCATAACCATATCAGACCTGTTTGATGTGATTAAATTTAAGTCAAACGAAGAGTCCATGTGACATACATTTTGATCTACTAACCACCTCCTAAGTCTAGCTTAACATGAAATGAAAAGTCAGGCTATAACCTGCTACAGTTTATATGGAAGGGGTGAACAATAGGGCAAGAAAATTGTACACAAAGCTACTAAAACTGAAACATGAAATTCAGCTAAGATATGGACAAAGGGAATTACCTGATTAAATTCACTTGCATTAAACAACTTTAACCAGGAAGGAGATATAAGGTCTGTCAATCCTCTATAAAATGCATTTGAGAAAGGAAGTATCTGAAATTGAGTGCTGGAAAGAATAAGTCACCAATACCAGCAAAATGGGGATCTCAATATAGGAGCACAAATATCGATACCTGCCGATTTAGTTTAAAATCTGCCATTGCATGAACATATTGCAACATATTCTCTTTTGTTACGGGAATATCCTTGCCACCAGGTTTAAGCTCAATAACAATGTGTTTCCCCAATGATTCTTCAGTAACTGTGAAATCCAACGCAAGGTCCTTGACATCACCATCATAGTGCTACATAGACCAAAATGAAATATAAGTCTTCTGCATAGTTCCAATAAAATTGGATATGGATATATAGATACTTAGGGTAAAAAATCAGTTGATTATGTCAGATTGAAACTTTATTACTATCCTCATTTTATAACTTTTTTCTGTTTTGGAGAATGCTAATAACTTTATCCTCAATTTTTCATATAGTATAGAAGCCATAGCGATCTTAGAAGAGATGACTCATTGATTGGCAATGATCTTATAAGAGACCTAAGTAACTTCAGCTATTGACTGCATCCCTCTTACTTCCAGCTATAGTCCAGCAGCACCATACATCTTAAATTCCAATGCCTTCTTCAACAAGTGTACTGGAAATACCACTCCTCTTCTCAGTTACAAGCCCCCGAGGGTCACCCCTTTCCACCCATTACTTAGGCCACTATATTAAGCAACTGTTGTAATTTTGTGATAGCCAGAACCTTTTTGCAATTTTCCCGGCAACATCTTTAGCCAATCCTTAAAAACATGGAATTCACTTATTTGAAAGATTGACAGCTTATTTAGCAAATTACACTAAGTTCCTCAAGTTTCAATCACTTAAACAGTAATGTAATCACTCCACAATTATTACATGACATCAAATCGACAATCATATTTCTTGAGTTTCCCAGTCCTCCACTCTTTTAACCTTGAGTCATTAACTCAGGAGCGTGCTGTCACCTTTCTGGTAACAGTTTTTTTTTCTCTTGACAAGTCTCTGGTAAAAACTTTTCTCTATGCTATTTCTGTCAATAATTTCAAGATGGCATCAGAGTAAGTAGAGACAGTTTACAGAATTGCAAAAGTTGGCATGTTTATTAATTATTTCAGGTTTCCAACACGCTCCATCATATGCAGGGTTAATATTTTTTTCTCTAGCCAAACGCATGAAAATATTTCCTGACTAGTGATGGTCAAACTCGAACCTCCAAAATCTCAAGGTGCTTTGATTAGGAAACTTAATAGAAAGGAAGAAAAGAATTTTAAATGCTGAAAAGGCACTTAAAACAAAATGAATTGGAAATGCATATTGAAGTTATGTTACTTGTCAGCCCTAAGATAAATCTCCTCGATGACTAATCACACAACTTTTCAGCATTCAAAGGAATTGAATCCCCATGAATTCTATAGATGATTTACATTTTGTGTTTTTTTTTTCCCTTTCACCAACAATGTTCCAGAATAAAAGGTTGTTTAGGCAAGAAATGGTCTGGATAGAAACATAGATTAATATAAACTTCTTTGTGGACTATTTGCTTAAATATAGTAGAGATAAAGTGATTCAAGCGTGTGTGTGTTTTTTAAGTGTGAAAAAGTGCTTAGAGAGTTCTTAGAACATTCTGTTAAATGCAAATAGAAAAATCTGTTCTTCTATCAATGTTGATTTTAGGTAGATTGAGCTTCCTACCCCTTCAACAGCTCTTCTAGAGCACATCAAAGTGACCATCACAAGTAGTTAGATACTCACTTTTGCTTGTCGTTTAGTAGATATCATCTGTGACTCTTACCAATAAAATTCTGGAATTGATTAGAAGCACTTACCTTAACATACATAAGATTCCTATATAGCTCAGGATCAAGTGTAGACAATTCATCAAGAAAGCTATAGCGGCCCAACAGCTTTTGGACAAAAACATGTGAAAAGGAATAATCTAGCAATATTCCTTCATAGAGTGCCTTGCCAACGATTCTCCCCAGAAACTCGATCATATGAATTCCATTATCCAAAAATCTTGCAGCTGTATTAGGAATTAGATGTCTATCTGAAGTCAAGGTCTGTGTGAACAGCCCATACCTTACAAAATAGAACCAATTACAAAGACCACAAGTCATTTCTGAGAGCAAAAAATGATATGGCTGACTTGATAAATACATGAGCACAGGCAACTCACTCAGGTGAGAAGGCTGCTTTGGCTATTTCTGTCAAGAATTCCTTGGATAACCCACCATAGTCCAGGCCAGCCTCTGGAAGACCAGACTCATTCACAAAAGAGACATGAATGCTGGACTTTAACCTTGATCCTAAGTTATTTAGTTGCTGAAATCCATCTTCAACAATATGACCGCGACGAATTACTATCTCGACGGAACGTGCACCAGGGCCAACCACTTCACCAGCCATTTTTCTTGATACTTTATCCATGTTGATGAATTCTCTGAACATCTCAACCCTGCCAAGGGCAAAAAACTAATAGATCATTGCTAGACCAGAAGAAAATAACTGGCACCCTTTGATTTGAAAAGCAAGAAACAGTTGCATGTGTAATTCAAAATGATACCACTGATGCAAGAACTAAACATTTGAATTCATGTAAGTCAACATAGCAACATCTCTTTATCTAGAAATCAGAAACAGATTCCCCTTTCCACGATTACATTGGACTTATGAGACTGACCTAAGTGGTTTGCACCTCAATGGCCCAACATGCAACATCATCATATACAGTGGTGACCAACATATAAGTACAATTCCTAATTACTATGGAAATACTTGGAAAATTCACACAACCATGTTACATATGTATTTATGCCATTCAAATGTTAAAAAGATGGAGCGTAAGTCCATAAAGCTTCTTATTGGCAACACAAAAAGGAGGTTAAATGTATTTATACCATAGACAAAGCGTCGAACCCCAAAACCCCAACCAAAAATGAAAAAAAAAATAAGAGTAAACTAGCGCTAAAGGCAATAGCAGTCGGCATTGCAAAATACTACTGTCCCAAATCAAATTTGACGGTGGTGGTGTCATTAACTTCCTCATCCTAGCAAGAGCTTCAAGAAGATAACTTATGCACATGATGATGACGGTCAAATGTTAAGTCTTGTTTTAAACCACAAATTTCAAAAGTCTTTTTTCTTCCTTAAACTCCGTGCCCAGCCAAATAGTGGCACATAAATTGGGATGGAAGAAGTACCATATATCTTA
Organism: Solanum sejunctum; assembly: GCA_025642045.1. Lineage (NCBI taxonomy): Eukaryota > Viridiplantae > Streptophyta > Magnoliopsida > Solanales > Solanaceae > Solanum > Solanum sejunctum. The sequence continues at coordinate 2,621,724 of JAOTQJ010000111.1, forward strand.
ACATGGACGAGCAAGACAAAAATAAAAATATGAACAAACAGATAAGAACCTTAACTAATTTGCCCAAACAACAAAAGATGAAAGGTACAGAGAGGCGCAGACAAAATCCATGATCTGCCGATGCCAAGCAAGGGAAAAGGAGTATTTGGACAAACTCCAGACACTAAACACTGTCAGAATAAATTTAAAGGTAAATGAATAAAAAATATTACAGCTTACATGAGCTTTTCATCTCAAAACTACCTTTCTTCAAATGGGAAGATGTGTGGGATAACAGTGATGATGGAGCCCATGCTCAGAGAGGTTGAGGCATCATCACCATTTGAAGTAGCTGATGAAACTTCATGAGTCCTAGCAGCTACAGCAATGGGTGGCCGATTATTTCTACCTGGTGAAAGCCACAATGTGGGAGGGCAAAATTGGTGCCTGCAATCCCTTTCATACAATAAATGAAGACATTTGACAGCCGAATCAGTCAAAGGTCTACTTTTAGGACCAATATTCTGCGATATTGTATTATAAACCAATGTATTCAGCACCGACACAATTTTCTGCTGCTGCTCCAATGTAAAGGGGACCTACATTCACGTAACTCTTACTTTTAAGATATTAATATCATTCTGATGACATTGGAAAATCAAATATTGCATGAAACATTTAAGTTTTAAAAAAAATGTGACCTGTTTCTCATAAAACTCCAGGTCATCAAGAACTAACAACAGGTGTGAATAACTAGCACAAAACAGATGTAATAAACAAGACAAATCTTTTGATATGCCATCAGGACCCTGCCTTAGCAGTTCAATGTCCCACATATCAGAATCATGCTCGTCAATGTCCACTGTATTTGATTTTCCATCAACCGGATCCACACTTTTGAACTCAGTTTGTGATTTTCCAGTTATCTTTTGAAATACACTGGCCCATTTGCTGCCCATATCTTTAGAAGAATGTTTTTGCTTTCTCTCAGAAACTTCAAGAATCTTATTTTCAGAAATTGTACTTCCATCCAAATATTTTCCCTTACTGACAAGATTATTTCCATGAAAAAGTAATTCATCTAGGGCGCCCCACAGGTTAGAAAGAAACCCAGGAGTAAAAGATAGCATGTTGAGGACTGGCATTGCTCCTAGCACCGGATTCAAAATAGAAAATATTCTGAGCATCCATGAATAGTAGTAAGCAACATCAAGCAATTCACAGCTCCCAGAAGATTCTGCTCCGCGTGAGGGTAGACTTTCAGCTCTCTGAATGAGACCATCTTTCTCCAACACTAAAAGTTCCATCAGATGCCTCTGCAGCCAAACAGGGTTAAAGAGGCCCATATATGACATCTTCATGGATCCAAAATTTTCGTCACCTTGAACTTCTTCAACAGAATTTTCATCACCTTGAACTTCTTGGTTCTCCTTTCTCACCCATCCAGCCCTTTCGATAAGAGCTAATAATTTCTCCGCCAGCATAATCACTACGCGGACATAGGATCGAGGATCTAAACCAGACACTAACTTTCCAGAATCTAAGACATTGCTTTCACTACCTGCAGCAAGGTATATAAAATTTCCAAGAGCCCAACCAACTGGTGGCATCACCCTGTTGTGAGAAGAATTTGTCATCTGATCCATATCTGACATATCCTTTAGAATTTGCTCCTTTGACATCTGCCATCACCTGTCACAGTTTGATCAGTTCCTTTGCATTCTAATATCCGGAACTGCATTAGAAATAACACAAAACATGGATGCTAATTCAACTCTGGAAAGATATAAGTATGGTAATTTGCACAAACTAATCGTAGATATAGAGATGATCACCAAAATGAAATTGGTATATGCAGGCTGCCTCAGCATTTTAGATCTGTCAGTCATCAAAAATTCAAGGAATAATACATAAAAACTTCTCTAAATTTGGCTCCATCACAACTTACACACCTAAAGTACGCAGTGTTTACATTACCCCCTGAACTTCCTTTTTACCTATCGATTAACACCTTGTCGTGAATATCTAAAATGGTCGTTTGCTGTTCAAGAATTCTGTTTAGGCAAGTGCTAAGTGGCAGTGGACATGAGGGAGTTCCTCAAATGGTAAGCACCCCTCACTTGCAACCCGAAGGTTGTGAGTTCGAGTCACCAAGGAAGCAAAAAGGTGGAGCTCCTAGGGAGGAGGAAATAGAAAAAGAAGTGCCAAGTGGCATAGAGCAGTTTCAACTCGTGCGGCGCATGTGAGCAAATGAATTTAACAAAAAGAAGCTACATTGGCTTTTTGATTTCCAACAACTATTTGTCCCAACTGTGGAATTTTTCTAGCTTTTTCTTGTTTACTTCTCTCATTATTTTTTCTTCTATTTTTTTAGAATGTTGGATCTGATCCAAATGAAATAGAACTGCATCCAAGCTTTTCACAGATCAATGAGGAAAAATAATCCAAGAACTGCTTGAGTTAAACAAACAATTTATCAGTAAAATGCCACAAGCTTAAACAGAAAAAATTATTTAATTCTTAAAAGATGACATATGATTAAAAAGTCCACGTGGTCAGAGTGTAAAAAAAAAAAGGAAGTTCAAGTGGGGTAATACAAGCACCTCATAGTTTAGGCGTATAAGTTGCAAACAGAGCCTAGTACTATCTCAAAATTCAAAAATAAATATCAGAAAAATTTTTGAAAAAAAGAAAATCCGCAGGCAACGGAAGACAAATTAAACCTCACCCTTGGCATAGCTTGTTCAGGAGAAAAGTATTTCGATATATTTACAATGAAGTGGATCTAATCAACTTATTCTTGTGGTTGTTTGGTAGAGTTTTCTAGCCCAAAGTTGACAATAATATCGTCCAATAGACACATATTGCCTTAAAATTTATGCAAGTAGAGTCATATATACTCATATGAGTCATATAGTTAGTTGCAACAGTGAAACAGTAAATTATTCCCTTTACTATGCCAAACTTACCAATAAGATCCTCAAGCAAGGTGTTAACACAGACTTGTGTTTCAAAGGCGGAATCAGCACCGTTGGTAACCGTTGAGCAAACCAAGGTATTGTGAGTAGATAAACACAGTATTGCTCAGCAGCACTCTGAACTTCTAGTAAGTCATTTTTATTATCCGCAACTAGGTTAGCGACATGAAATGGCCGTAGGGTTAAAGTAATTGCACTTGCAGTTATCAATAACTGTTCATCTGTCTGAGAAGACAAAGTAGACTGAAAGGAACTAGGAGCCTCAAGTTTACAAATGTACCTCCTTACAGAATTGTATAGTCCACTTCTAATACTTCCCATGAACTGAACTAAATCCCTAACAGCCATTAATGCACCGTGTATATTGGTATTGTTGATGCACTTCCAACCTTTCACATCGGTCAGAATTACTGCCAAGCGCATTGCTAATGATGCAAGTAAAACGTCATCACTCTTGTGACAAGAATTATCATATTCTGTTAAAATAAACAAGCAAATGGTAATCAACTTCTTTGCTTGATAATTCCAAACTTTTCTCTCTTCCACAGTTCCAGTAGCCATTAAGCAGAAGTTTTCATCGGGATCTAAAAAAAGAAAGAGTTATACAGAGAAAGTCAACTTACGCTGTATTCCCTATGAATTCATAAAATGTAGAATGAGATACAAAGACGTGGACTAATTTTCTTGCCAATACTTGCAAAACACAATTGCTATAGTAAGACAATCATGACTATAAAATTTGCCAAGAAATTTAAAGACTTGAAAAAGATGAGAAAAGCATACTGGCTGAGTTTATGCTCTCTAAGATAACTCCAAAGCAACTCTTGATGCAATCTTTTTCTCTGCGTTGGATTCTTCGATATCGTGCCAACAAGAATGTAGTAAAGAAAAGAAAAGGTCTCAGAACTTGGCTGGATATAGATGATTTCTTTAGAGGAGCAAGATGACCATTTATCAATGATTCCCACTGCTGCTGAAACTCCAGGGCTACACGTTTTTTAACATTATAACGCTGCCAAGCTCTCTGCACATATTTAAAGAAGCCGCATTCTTAGTTGGCAATCAAACTTGAAGATGAGGTCATAACATTGTTTCCTTATAAGGCTTTCAGCATGTTACTGATTTATAAAGAAACGTCAAAATACAAAAGGATCCTAATGAAAGAAAGCACGACACTAGTTCTGCTGTATTACACAAAAGTGAACTCAACAAATAAAAAATTTGCAACGCATGTGCAAATCAACGAATGATAAACCCTCAAACTAGAGAGTCACAAACAGATTTATCATGCTTGCAATTAGAAAGAAATTACAGATCCCGGGTATCTAGCTGTTCTTTCTAGTCCACAGTGATAGAATGTTGCTGTTGCTTCCTCTTTCTCCTGACTATTGACTTGGATTCCCCAAGTTTTCAACCCCTGATTATCTGCATTTTATAGTTATCAATGCTGAGGTAAATTAACCATTTAGGAAAAAATACCGACCTCATCAATAGAAACCTTTTCCTTTTGCCTTTTCTTTTCTTTTATAGGTGACTTCATATGAGAAAGAATACCTATGTTGCTCGGACTCTTCAAAACTGTCGATGAGTGCGTGTCAGATACTTCGGAAATAGTGTATTCTTGGAGAATCCAATACGGGTGCAGCCACATTTTTGGAGAATCCGAGCGACAATATCAGGTATAATGACTCCCTTGCTTGTTATTAATTCAAAGAACGTAAAGCTCAAATAGATGTTAGTCTCTTGAGATATTTTGAGTCAGGAATAGGATCAACTGACTCTGAAACATAAAGTAACAAGACCATAACCATATGCACCCGCCTTAAAGGATCTCAACTCGTCACCCTCGTCTCCAACTCATTCAAGGTTTTAAGGCGTTTTTGACCCAGTAATTTAACTATCCTCACAACTAAAAGCCACTAAACTCAGCTTATAATTTTATGAACATCCACAAGTTTTCAAACATGTCATTAGCGCTTTACAAGAACTGACAAAACTTCTACTCCCTCTATTTCAATTGTTTCTCCCTGGTTTTAACTTGGCAAGGAGTTTAAAAAGAAAACTTTTTTTTAAAAAAAAAAAGGACATTTTAATCTTGTGGTCTAAAACTAAAACTAAAAATCATGTAAAACATATAGAACGTACCAAAATGTGCTTTCATCTTGTGCTCTTAAACATTTGAATCAAAGAGTTGTCAAGCAAATTGAAACGGAGAGTATTAAAAATAACACAATCAATATACAATATCGTAAAATGAAGTCATACTTCACAATCAAATCAGACAGTCTGTACAAATCATAACTCATGTACATAGACAAAATTAAAAGGAAAAATCTTCAAATTTTTATGTGAAAAAAGGAACTGACATAGAAAAATGCTCCCAGGCATGTCTCCCCAAAAACCTTCTCTCTCCTAACTGGGCTGAACCCATTCCGGCGACCTTCTGCTGCCGGAATCCACCTCTTTGTCTTCTTTTCTTTCCTCCCCCCTTCCACCTTCAAACCTCTTCCATTTCCTCAGACCATGGAGGAAGACACGATTTTTTTCTCGATGGGTTTCAAATCGTTTGACATTGCAAAAGACACAACTAGTGCTGAGATTATGATTGGACTGAGAGGGGAAAAAACATGATGAGTAGAGCAAGTTTTAGTCAACAAACGATGGAATAGATCTGCTCGATCCTTAAGGAAGCATCAAAGGTAAAAGGTAATGTTGTTAGAAGATGGAAAAGACAGGTACATGCTTCGCTCGTTTTTGCGCAAGGAATTTCAACAAAAAGGGCAGATATATAAGTATTATCAGCATAAAAGGCAAAAACAGATCAGTTCCTGAGATCTCTTTCAATGCTGGTTGGTGGGAGTTGGCCACCAAAATTGAAAAGTTCATTTCTTACAGAGCCAACATAACAGTCAGCAAAAGTTTCAAGAGTATTGAAAAAGGGATCTCTTATGCAGAGATGGTAAGGAAGAGCGAATGGACTTCTAAAGGGATCGATGCTGGCATCATAAGAGAGCAAGGGGACACCATTGTCATTGATGGAAAGACAGATAAAATTTGCAATGAGCTTTTAGCCAGAAGTCTTATTGGGAGTTTCCCAGCAAATGGGTCTGAGCCTCCAATCCTTTCGGAAGTACGTAGATGGGAATGCAAGAATTGGAAACAAGCTCATGGCCTTAACATCTACGAGATGGGACATAATCGCTTCATGTTTGAGTTCCAGTCCATTACGGCAGTTGAACACGTACTCAGAGGGAGATAGTTTTGGATGAATCAGTGCATACAACTACGATGACGGTCGCCGACGGTGCAATTTCATCTAGGGCAGAGGTAAACTAGTCTTGGATTAGACTGGTAGGCATCCCGTCACATCTGCAGTCACAAAATGTTTTCAGAGTAGTAGGTGATTTTTGTGGTGAATGGGTGAAAACAGAGGAAACAGAGCTCCAAAACCATCTAAAATGGACTAGAGTTCTTGTCAAAAATAACGGAAAACCCATTCCAAAGGAGGTGAAGATAGTCTTTGAGGGCTACGGGACATCGTACAAGTGTGGGATGAGACTCCGACAAGATTCTTTGTCGGAGAAGAAGGTACGGAAATCGCAAGTGAAAAAAGGGATTTTATTTCAACCCAACAGTTAATACACAGGGCTAATGGTGTGAAACCCACGCGTTTGACAACTGGTGCCAGTCACTATCACGTGGGACCCTCAAAAGTTTGAATTCAAAAATTGCACACGTGAACAGGACTGTGAGAAAGGAAAAGAAATCAAAAGAATGGGCCAGAGAAATAGAGAGAAATAGATCTGAAAAGTTTGGGCCCAGATCCTCTGGCCCAAAATGTCGACTTTTTAAATGTAAAGAAGCCCAAGAACAACGAAGTCCTGTATGAGCCTTTGTGCGATGAAATAGAAGCAAATTGTAGAGCTCTACGGGAGAAAGCCAGCAAAGGAATCCTAATCCCGGTGGAACAAATAGAGGAGAACCAGAGAACAGACCTCGAAGCTGCAACTAGAGACGACGACACGATGTCCATTATTCAAATAGAGGATGAAGTAGAGATGGGGACACAAATTGTAGAAAACTTGCAGCTAGGCCGCGTGGTGGAGGGGAATGGTACAATCAAAAATATTCTATCTCTAAATTCTGATGAGAATGGCATAGCTACGGTGAATGAAATTCCTTCTTAGGTCCAACAAAACATTATCAGACTCAAGTAAAGAATTTGGGGTGCATTTTGCTGCTGTGAAGAAGCAGCATTGAGTCTTTTCATGACGATCGACAGCAGAAGGAAATTAATTGAAGAGGGGGCTGGAGCTCTACTTCCTATTACTCCAATAGGAAAGATATCGAAAGAACTCAAGAAACTGGAACCAACGAGCAATTTTGTGAGCTATGGTACAAGAAGCGGGGGGTTGCTTTCTAGATGTTTTAAATGAAAGTTAACATAGTTTCATGGAATGTTAGAGGCCTCAATGACCCAAGGAAGAGGCAGCAGATCAAAGCCATGATGAATAAATGGAGGGCAAACGTGTATTGTTTCCAGGAATCAAACATTAATGGTGATATAAGTGGGATTGTAAAAGAATTATGGACAAATAGTAGGGTTAGGTATGCACAACTTGAAGCAAGTGGGAAAAGAGGAGGTATTATTATCTTATGGGATAGTACTATCTGGGAAGGTGAAGTATGCGAAGTAGGGACTCACAGTATCACTTGCAAGTCCACAGGGAAAGGTCAAGATTTTAGATGACACTTATCAGGGGTATATGCCCCAAACAGTAGAGAAGAAAAAGAAGAAGTATGGGGGAATTGGGGCAATGAGGGGACAATTCAGGGGACCTTGGGTGGTGGCTGGGGATTTTAACGTAGTGAGGTTTCCATCAGAGAAGAAACACTGTAACAGACTCAACAAGGCCATGGAAGAATTTTCCGAATTCATGGAGGATATGGAACTACAAGATTTACTACTGGTAGGTGGTAATTTCACTTGGAGGAGAGAAGGCAGCCTGGATATCGTAGCAAGACTTGATAGATTCTTGATTTTCGAGGAGTGGGAAGTTGCCTTTAGGAAGATCAAACAATCAATCTTACCTAGAGTAACTTCTAACCACAATCCTTTACTGTTAGAATGTGGCAGCTGGGAGAGATCAAGCTCTTACTTCAAGTTTGAGAACCGGTGGTTGCAAACTCAAGATTTTAAGGAAAAAGTTAAAGAATGATGGAATTTCACAACTTTTGTGGGAAAACCATATTTCATCCTAGCTTGTAAATTGAGAGTACTGAAAGACAAGTTGAAAGGGTGGAGTAAAACAGTACATGGCAACTTAGGTTCACAAAAACAAAGCATCCTCAATCAGTTAGCTGAGTTGGATTTGTTACAAGACCAGAGAGCTAAGTCTTATTTGAGAGTTGTACTGATGGTAGAGTTTGAAGAAATTGCCAAGAGGGAGGAAGTGGCTCGCAAACAAAGATCCAGGGCCATGTGGCTCAAGGAAGGGGACAGGAACTCAATATTTTTTTATAGAACAGCAAACTGTCACAAAAGGTACAACAACATTAACAAATTTATCATTAATGGAGACAATTTGATTGAACCAGTTGGGATCAAAGATGAAATTATTGCTTTCTATCAGAAACTCTACACTGAGACAGAAGTCTGGAGGCCACAATTCAGTCCCAGAATCCAGCCTATTGTTGATGAAGAGGAGAATGCAACACTGCAAGGCCAATTTGAAGAGCAGGAAATTAAAAATTGTCTGTTCTCTTGTGCAGGTGACAAGGCACCAGGCCCTGAAGGCTTTACAATGGCCTTCTTTATTCACTGTTGGGAAGTGATAAAGAAGGAAGTGGTAGCTGCGATTCAGAACTTCAATGATCAGGGTTATTTTGAAAAAAGCTTTAATGTTACCTTCATAGCACTGATCCCAAAGAAGGTGGACGCAGCTGAACTGAAAGATTTCAGACCAATTAATTTAATTGGGAGCATCTACAAGATCATATCGAAGTTACTAATAGAGAGACTCAAGAGAGTCATGCCAAAGTTAGTGGATGATCAACAAATGGCTTTTATCAAGGGCAGCCAAATCATGGATGCGATTTTGGTGGCAAATGACTGTGTGGATATGAGATAAAGATCCAAAGTTCCAGGAATCCTATGCAAGCTAGACATAGAAAAAGTTTATGATCATTTGAACTGGGAATTCATTTGGGGCACTCTAAGAAGGATGGGTTTTGGCTACACCGGGATCAAATGGATCAAATTTTGCATGTCCACAGTGAAGTTCTCTGTTTTGATTAATGGATCCCCAACTGGTTTCTTCTCCTCTGAGAGAGGGTTGAGACAAGGAGATCCACTTTCTCCTTTTCTCTTCATCTTGGCTATGGGAGGTCTTAGTGACATGCTGAAGAGTGCTCAGGTAAACAACAGAATTCAAGGATTTAAAGTAAATGAGGGTGCAAACTTGGTGTATCTATCTCTCATTTACAGTATGCTGATGACACTTTGGTGCTATGTGATGCTGAGAAGGATCAACTGATACATCTGATGGTAATTTTCATTCTGTTTGAAGCAGTCTTCGGACTTCGTATTAATTGGGGAAAGAGTTTTGTGTATCCTGTGAATGAATTGCCAGAGACAAACTTATTGGCCAACATTTTAGGTGGTATGATAAGGGAACTTCCCACCATCTATCTTGGGATGCCCCTGGGAGCTAAGAGTAAGTCCTTAAACATTTGGAAGCCTATGGTGGAGAAATGTGAAAAGAAGTTGGATCATTGGAGAAGTCAATACTTATCTTTGGGTGGCAGAGTCACTTTGATAAACAGTTTCTTGATGCCATACCAACTTACATGATGTCTCTTTTTCTCATCCCTAGGAACATCATCAAAAAGTTGGATACTATCAAAAGGAATTTCCTGTGGCAAGGCAATGGTTAAGAAGAGAAAAAGTATCATTTGGTTAAATGGGATGTAGTCATGAGTCTCCTGTGAGAGGAGGAGGTATGGGAATCAAGAACTTGAAAGCACAAAATAAGAGCCTCCTGTTAAAATGGCTATGGAGATTTGCAACAGATGAGCAAAGCCTATGGAAAGAAGTAATTATTGCAAGATATGGCAAGGAAGGGCCATGGACTACTAAGGAAGTAAAAAATCCATATGGGGTAGGTCTCTAGAGAACTATCAGAAATCAGTGGCCAAGTTTGTGGGATAATTCTGTTATTAAAGTAGGTAATGGTAGAAAAACTAAGTTTTGGGATTTTATACGGCTGGGACAAACTCCTTTGAGGCAACAATTCCCCGAATTATACACCATCAACCATCAGGAACAAGCTACAATTTCAGAAGTGAGGAATGCACAACGCTGGAATCTGTCTTTCAAAAGATTCCTAAATGACTGGGAGGTAGAGAAAATGATCCAATTCTATAATACCTTGGAACAAGCACAGAATCTTAATTGTGAGGAAGACAGATTGCAATGGAAGAGGAACAAAGATGATAAATTCAAGGTGAAAGCAGCCTACAACATACTGGACACTTCAATTCATACCAAGGACTGGCCTTGGAAGATGATCTGGGTAAGTAAGATCCCACATAAGGTGGCCTGTTTCACTTGGCTAGTTGCTAAGCAAGTTTTATGGACTCAAGACAACCTTATGAAAAAGGGAAAATAGTTATGCTCCAGATTTTTTTTTTGTGAAGTTGAGACAAAGACAATAAACCATCTTTTCTTGCATTGTGAAGTGACTAAGCAGCTCTGGCAATGTTTCTTTAACTTGAAGGGGATCAGATGGTCTATGCCTAGAAATGCTGCAGAAGCTCTACCATGCTGGAACAGAGATGGGAATCAATCAGAACAAAAGGAGAGATGAAAAATTGTCCCTGCTCGCATCTGGTGAACAATTTCGAAGAAAAGAAATCAGAGATGTTTTGAGAACAAATGTATCCCCTTCCAAAGTCTTAAAATAAACTGTTTAGCAACTTTATTTTTCTGGTGCACTAATTTTGTACCTAAGGATCTAGGGGAGATCTCTCTTTTCTTAGATAATTTGTGAAGATTATAGGTGATAGATCTTTTGTGGTCCTATATTTTTGATGTAATTACTACATGAGTACATTGGTGTAGCTCTTTTGTTTATAATACCACTTAACTTTATCAAAAAAAAAACCTGAATTAACCGCGCAGCAGCAGTAGCTCGCCGAGTATAATTCCTCAACGCTCTCTCTTGTGAAATTTTTTCCAAAAGCACCTCCCTCGAAATCTCCTTCGCGCTTGAACCTCGTAATGAAACCTGATCACCACGGATAACAAAAATTCAAAAAAAATCAAAAAAAAATGATCAATTTGATCAATTCGCCAATAACAACAATATGACGATGATGATTATGCATAATATAGAAAAACCTGGTTCTTTCGAGGTTCGCTCATGGCGGATTTTGAGATTTACAGGGGACAAAGTGAATTTTGAGGGAAAACCTGAAATGAATTGAGAATATTTGGGATGTGATAAATTGGTTTAAGCGGGTTTTATTATTGACCCGATTTCTTTTCTTAACAGAAAAAATGTATATCATTTTTGGAAAATGGGTATATGAGAAATATATATTTCGTTCATTTTTATCTGTTTATATTTAAGGATCAAATCAATTCGAGATAATAACAAAAAATAATTTTGTTATTTTTAATTATTATAACTCATTTAATATTGAGAAATAATTATAATATAAATATAAAATCATAATTAAAATTCAGATTATTTGAAAATTAATTTTTATCTAGACTGTAATTTAAATTAGTGAAATTCTATATTTTTTTAAATATGAAAATTTTACAAATTATGAGAACTATACAAAATGATTCAGTTCTTATACGGGCTCACCAAATGAGTAAATCATAATTCATACATCAATAACAACATACTTAGTATAATCCCACAAGTGGGTTTTGGGGAGAGTGTAATGTACGCAGACCTTATCGCTACCTCAGAGAAGTAGAGAGGCTATTTCCTGTGAACCCTCATCTCAAAATCCATCAATAATTCATACAGAAGATATTGAAATATTTTAAGGTGTTATCTTGATAAAAATCATATATCTCCTAATTTCTTCTTATAAATAAAAATGTATGTGATTATAAATTTTCAAGTACACATAATTTTATAAAGATTCGCTAGTCAATAACAGTTATTATTTAATATAATTTTTTCGCATAATAAACATGATCTCCTCACTTCGAGTATGATTTTTTTTGGTAAAAATTGAAATTATTGATCCTTTTTTTTTACTAAATGTAAACTTATAGATCAAAATTTTATTTAAAAAATTTAAAAATCATGATTTAGAATCTTAAATTTTTTGTTTAGAATTTAAAATTTAAAATTAATCATGAATGTAACTTACACGTTCGACACTGACTAAAATCATAATTTTATATTGCATATTTTAATACTGATATAAAGTAAAAAATTATCATTTAATTTTCTAATTTGGACAAGTAAAATTAACTAATTTAGAACCTTATGGAAGTTAAGCCTCCATTTGACATAGATCAAAAGATGGAAAAAAAAAAATTTAAAAAAAAAGTGAAAAAGAAGCTTTTCAATAATGTTACAGACAATTTAAATTTTTTATGCCTTTTTTTTTCTTTTGAACATTTTTTTTATTAGAATTAGAACACTATACTACTTAAATCATAATAATATGGTTTAAATTAGATTAAATTATTTTTTATAAACTCTTTTATTTATTTGACTCTGATATTTTTATAAACTTTAGGATAAAATATTGTGAGGACAATAGTTATAAAATAAATTGTATGTGTCATCAAATCGAAAATAAATAATTTCATGAAGTCGATATCAACTCTTCAAAAAAAAGGCAAAATTTAGATGGTCAACCTTATTAAAATTTATTTTCATTAACTTAGAGAAAAAAAATTTATTATATGATTTTTTTTATTATTATTATTTATTTAAACATGACTCAAGGTGTCCAAGACTTTTTGGGCAGGCTTTTACGTTGGTTATGGCCCAATTTGGAGGGAAAAGGGCCCATTCACATACATTTGTGAATAGAAAAAGGCCCAATTTCTCATATTCAAATTCGGAAAACTACCTAACAATTTTGTACGAGTTTTCAAGATAGGTACAACAACAATAACAACATATCCAGTATAATTCCACAAGTAGGGTCTGAGGAGGGTGTAATGTACGTAGACCTTACCGCTACCTCAGAGAAGTAGAGAGGTTGTTTCCTGTGAACGCTCATCTCAAAACATTTCAAGATAGGTACATATATCAAAAATATATTTATATAAAGTATCTTCGATACATAAAAAGAGCGGTAAGTGAAATATGAGAAAGGCAAATGATTAGTGTATTCAAAATACATATAAATCATGCTTGGGTATAATATATCTCGAATAAATTACATCTAATTTGATTTATATATATCTAATTACGAAAAGTAATTTTTTTAAAAAAGGCTAAACTGAGAGCATGTAAGCCATTTTATTTTACATGGCTAATATATACAATTAAAATGTCTATTTGAATCTCAAGTATAAAATTTTCAACCAATTAAATACTTCAATCTAAGTTCAAAATACGTACACTTAAAAAAAAATTACCTCACAAAGAAAAAATTAAAGAGTGATAACGTTTTACGCGTGGACACATTTAATAAAAACAAAAATAACATTATGTCAATGCCTCAAAGGCTCTCGCCAATTGCGGGGTAGGGGAGGTCAAATGTATGCAATCTGACCCCTATATTTAAAAATATAGCGCGGCTGTTTCCGGATGACCCATGATGAGCGTCAAAAGTTGCATTGACTAACTGCTACTTCACAATTGAAAGAGCGCAGACAGTTTAAAGAGTCATTTTGCTTTATTCCATTATATTCCAAAGCCAAAAAATAAATAAATCTTTGGCTCCATCCGAGAGTGATAAAGAAGTGGACACATTTAATATTTTAATAATTAAAATAAAATAAAATCCTCATTTTTCTTTTTCTTCCTGTTTTTAGTGGTGACAGAAAACGTATAAAGCAAAATAAAAGACGTAAGTAAACTAAATAAATAAATAAATTCTGAGTATTATATTATACTATTAGTATATATTTTAAATAGGTTTGGAAAGTGATAGGTGGCAATCAAAGAACAAAATTTTGACACGTAATATGAATGCTTGTGTAAGAATTAAATCATTTGGACGGTTTTGTTTTTTATCACAACCAATATATATTTAGAAAGTTAAAAATAACTATTATTTTGTTCTTATTCTTAATATAAATAAAAATTAAAAATTTGATGTTTGAATTTATTTATTTTTTTAAATAATTTTAAAAGTTTTGATAGTGTCATGTAAATTGAACGATGGAATATGACTATTTTTGAATTATTGATTAAGATTATCTTCATATGACCTGTTACTACAAGTTTAAATTGACGTGATTATGACAATTAAGTACGACTATTGAATATTCTGGTCAACATTGGAGTATTAATTAATTGCTTATTAATTAGTGTATTAAAACACTTTTTACGTGAGTTATAATAAAATTTGACATGGCAATGTATGATTTGTTATAAATCATCTCATTTATATTGTTGTTTTAGTTTTTTTTCATGTTTATTAAGAAAATAATGAATACAAGATATAGTCTTAGAGTGCGAATTTAATATTATAAGGGATGAAATAGACATCGAAATGAAGCTCGTCACTCAACTATTCTCAAGAAAGAAGACTTCAAATATCTTGGGTCTATTATCCAGGGTAGTGGTGATATCGATGATGATGTTACCATCGTATTGGGGCAGCACAGATAAAGTGGAGACTTATTTTTGCAGTATTGTGTGATAAGAAGATACCACCTAAATTTAAAGGTAAGTTTTACAGGATGGTGGTTAGGTCCTCGTTGCTATATAGGATGGAGTACTTGCCAGTCAAAAATTCATATATCGAGAAAGTACAAGTTGCGGAGAGAAGGATGTAGAGATGGATGTGTGGACATACCAAGAATGATAAGATTAGGAATGAGACCATTCGAGATAAGGTAGGGATGACCTCTTTGTCAAAGATGGTGAAGGAAGCGAGACTGCAATGACATGTGTAAAGAAAAAGTGTCGACGCTCCTGTTGGGAGATGCGAGAAGTTGGATTTAGAAGTTACGCCGAGAGGTAGAGGCAGACTAAGAAAATATCGAGGGGAGATTATCAGACAGAATATGACGCAACTCCATATCACCTAGGGCATGACCTTAAATAGAAAAAAGTGGAGGTCACGTATTATGGTGTAAGGTTAATAGGTTGGTAGGATAATGTCTAGCGTTGTGGTATAGTAGGTTAATAGGATTAGTCGTATAGTCGTCTCTTTATATCTTATATTGATTACTGTATATCTCATATTTTTTTCTTGTATTATATTTATATATTATTATTTGTTTTTCACTTTAGTTATTTTTCTCTCATATCTAGTATCTTCTGCTTTTGGAGGTTGGAGCCTGAAATTTTTAAGTCGTGGCAAGGTATGCATACATTTTACCCTTTCAAAATTTTACTTGTGAGATTTTACTATTAAAGACAAATTTATTTTTCCTATTAAATATTGTGAATTCTCCTATAATGTTAATTATATAGTTGAAAGCAATTATATTATTAATTCTTGTCCTGAAATTTTAAAAAGATAATTATTTTAAGAAAAGTTTCTTACGTTTAGAGCAAGTCAGTAGTTTGATTACCCAAAAAGAAAAGTTTAAATAACGTGTTAATTAGTACTGCTTGATTAACTATACTAAGAATACTATATAAAATCCTCCAATTAATTAATAATTAATACAAGTCTTCATCGTACTTTTGGTGTATTATTTTTTTGTTTAACTATATTCAGATGACGTAGTTTTTTTAACCAAATATTATATTTGAAACTTTGTATCGGAATCAAAGATTTATTATTTTTTGGCTTTGGAGTATGATGGAATAAAATAAATTGACTTTTTCAACTTTCTGCGCTTCTTTTAATTGTGAAGTAGCAGTTAGTCAATGCAACTTTCGACACTTATCATGGGTCATCTGAAAACAATCGCGCTATATTTTTAAACATACGAGTCAGGTTGTATACATCTGACTTCCCCTTATCTCGTAATAGACAAAAATTTTTGAGACATTAAGATAATGTTATTGTTCTATTATATTTAAAACCTTTGAGAGTAATAATTTAATTAACAGAATTATAGGTTGATTAAGACATCATTCCTATCTTCCAGGAGTGCTATCAATAAGATCATTGTCACGTCGCAATTAATAATTAAACAAGCCAAAAGAGAAAATAAATTTAAAATAATATTCATCTTTGTTATAATTAATTATTTAAATAAACATATCATAGCTTAAAAAGGCAAAGTTAAGTACAAATAATAATATGAAATAATATGAAATACTTTGATCTTAATTGAACACAATTAATCTCTGTAATAATCTTTTTCATATTTTTATTCTATTTTCTATCACGCATAAAAAATATACACGTTTATGTATAACAAACTAATGTCAAAGTCGAACATTGTTTCAAATAGGTTAATAAGTTTACAAATCGTCTAGCTAAATTTGCTTTAAGTAGCAATAATAGGTACTTTACAACTGCTATTAATAATTGTTTGTGAGAAATAAAGGTTAATTTTAACGGACTAAGTTCGCTTTCTTAACAATAATATATTCAATAAAATTTCATCAGTAGTGTCTGAAAAGGGTAGAATGTACGTAAATCTTACTGTTTCTTTCTTATAACTATCTCATAAAATATAACACCCGATTATTAACATCAACAGACATTTGAGAAGTGAAGTAGCACCATATTATGCAACAACAATATATTCAGTAAAATTCTATAAAGCGGGATCTGGGAAAGGTAAGATGTATACACACCTTATTATTACCATATAGAGATAGAAAGACTATTTTAGGAAAACTCTTATCTCAAAAATATCAGTTTTCAAGATATCATTAATTATAGTCATTTCCTTATTATATTTTTTAAAATATCACATTTATTATATTCAAAAAATAATTTGATAAAATTATTTTATAATTTATTATTTTTTAATTTCTATGTCAAATCAACGACAATCATTTAAAATTGGAACAAGGGAGTAAATATGAAAAAACTAAAAACCAACTAAAGTAAAAAGTAGCAACACCATATTTAGTATAGCGGACATAAAATGGGCTAACGTTGTATGAAAAAGGAAAATAAAAAAGTCAAAACAAAAAAATGTCATGATACATGTCCTATGTAAAATTTAAATTAATTAAATTTTTGAATTTTTTTTAATATTTAAAATAATTAAATTATTTAAAATTTTAAAAGAATATTTGAAATTTTTTCTATATTTGCTCGTTCATTTATTAAAATTTTATATTTTCTAGGAGATAAATTACACTACATATTTATGATTTCACAAACGGTAATAGTGAAAAGTCTGGTGTAAATTTTATCTTTAAATATTTTTTTAAATTCAGTTAATATGAGACAAACGGAGTAAGTTAGAATTTTTCTTACTTGAGTCAAAATACTTCAATGCAAATCTTTGAAAACAAAAAAAAACTTTCCTAGTAATATGAGTAGCCCCATACTAAATAAATTCCTTGCCATAACATAATTAATGACAACAATTAATTATAAAACTTCAGGTTCCAAAATAGAAAAAAAAAACGAATCTATTAATTGCCTCCATTAACTTAATTAATTACCATAAAATCAAAAATTTCTACTCATTAAATAACTTCACATTCATCCTTTCACTAACCTCTATTTTAATTAAATAGT
>JAOTQJ010000111.1:2647555-2661299 GCA_025642045.1 Solanum sejunctum
AATATTTTTTATTCAAAATTTAATAAAGTATCACAAAAAGAATTAATGCTAATCCTATACGGTATCGATATGATATTAATATTATTAAAAAAAAATTAATCCAAAGCAATCATAAAAAAAATAAAAAAATCCATGCACTCCAATTTTAGGATTAAGCTAAATATATAGCTCGAACCAGAGCCGCCATTGAAGTAAAGCTCAAAAAATGCAAGTAGCAAAATGCCATCTCTTCAGTTTCCATCTCTTCTCCATTTCCCTTCAATCCATCAAACCCAAAATCCCCTTTCCTCAAATAATCCCAAAACCCCATTTTAGTATTTATGCATCTTCTTCAAGAACCTTCAAATGTTCTTCAGCTACTCCCGAAGCTTCAATTTTGGCCAAGAAAGTACTTTTCATTGCTCCTGGAGTCGAACCAGAAGATATTACTGAAGATATGATTCTACCCGGATCCAATATTGTTGTCGGACCCTATGCGGGTGATGCAAAGGTTAAAGAGGTTGAGTTTGTGAAGAGTAGTAATAAGCCTAAGGATTGTCCTAAAGATGAAAGACCTGAATTTGCTATGTTGGGTCGGTCTAATGTTGGTAAATCATCGCTTATTAATGCTTTGGTTAAGAAGAAAGAAGTTGCTCTTACTTCTAAGAAGCCAGGTTTGAATAATTTGTAAAGTCTAATCTTTTCTTTTATGTTTCTTGTGTATTTTTTTAATTACTGATCTTGGATATAGTAGTTAATTAGTTATGCTCAAATGCCTTAGTGAGGAGCTGTGAGAGGTTTGGATATGGTGGCAGGTGATAGGTATTTCGTGGAATTAGTCGAGGTGTGCAAAAACTAGTATGAGAAAAGGTAGAAGTAGGCTAAAGAAGTACTGAGAGAGGTCGTGATGTAACTTTAGCTTTACGAGGCTGTGACGTTAGATAGGAGGAGGATATGAAGGTTGCAAAATTGGAGAGAGATGTGATTGAATAGGACATAATGTAACATCAGCTTAACATCAACTTATCGAGGACGTGACCTTATATGAAGGTCATGGATTATGATAGAGGTTTGTTAGGTAGTTGAGTTTTGATTTGCTTTTCGGTGGGATTAAGCTTGGTGGGAGTCTTGGGAGCGTTGTGTCTGTCGTAGTATTAGTCTTAACATGTAGTTTCTTGCTTTTGATATCTGTAATCTAACGGTTGTAAATTGTGTTTCAGTTATTGCATTATATCTCTACTGTTGCTGTTCTTTTTGACTGCTCAGTAATGCATTCCTTATTAATTGACATGTTTTCTGTACCTCTGTATTTCCTTTTTTCATAAGTACTTTAATATGCTGCACTTGAGCTAAGGATTTTTCGGAAACATCTTCTCTATCTCCACGAGGTAAGGGTAAGGTCCTTGTGGATTTCACCCTCTCTTTTTGGAATTTCACGGGGTACCTTATTGTTGTTGGTTTAAATTATTGAGCTTGTTTAAGTTAGCGATCCAGGATTTTCATCAGAGAGACTCAAAAATATAAAAAGTAAATGTATATACATCTTAATTTTTCGATGAAGGGGGTTTGGACGCACCCTTGAGGCCCCTCCACTCTCCGAGGAGATGCTAGGATCTTTAGACAACTTATTAGGTTCTGGATAAATTATTTATATATATCTAGTGGATCTTTAAACACAAATACATGGTTTTGGCCAAAGCTACTGAGTTCTGCTACTTGTAGCTCCGCCCTGCTAGCTCCCCTTATTATAGTCTACAAGTATGGTGTTTGATAAACATATCCATCAAAGTGGGAATGGATGGCTAGCGCTGAGTGTTGTAGCTGGATTTTGGTACTTCTATGGATTAGAGGTGGATTCTGATGTTAGTATGTTTAACTGTACAGGAAAGACTCAGCTGATTAATCATTTTTTGGTGAACAAGAGTTGGTACATTGTGGATTTGCCTGGTTATGGGTAAGCCTTTCTTGATTTTGCTGTCGTCACAATACCCTTTGATAGGTGAAGCTATTTTACCATTACAATGAGAAGTGTCCAG
Organism: Solanum sejunctum; assembly: GCA_025642045.1. Classification (NCBI taxonomy): domain Eukaryota; kingdom Viridiplantae; phylum Streptophyta; class Magnoliopsida; order Solanales; family Solanaceae; genus Solanum; species Solanum sejunctum. Next base: position 2,649,571 of record JAOTQJ010000111.1, read on the forward strand.
TAAAGCTATTCCAGAAAGTGTTAGCACTTAGCTGGTAGGGAACTAGCAGGTTGAGGCAGTGCCAAGATTGCAACTTTATGGGTTTGGAACTCAGGACAATGATTTCAATGCTACTAATTGGGTCCTAAATTTAATATGTGTACATATTTAATGATTTTTTTAAACACATACACTTCTTAACCAAAAGCTGCTGTTTCGACTACCTCCGCCTCTGCTAGTAGGCTATAGCGGTAATCTCAACTAAATGCTTACTGTACGTGATGTTTATATTCGAATGAAGTAGCACGACTTCACTTGGTATGACAAATTGCTACTGGTTTGTGTCATTATGCTGCACTTCAAAACCAAACTAGTTGGAGTAAGCTACATGATTTACTATGTTAACTTGAAGGAATTCTGCTCTTCAGTCCTGCTGCTTTCAATTTGTCATTCCTAGTGAATTAACTGTTTGTTAATGAACTTGTTTGTATGGGGAGCAAGGTGATGATATTACATTTGGCAGATAGGAAAAAAAAAGGGGGGGGGGGGGGATGGAAACTACTACTTTCCCTACAAAATAACTACCTAGATGGATTTTTAAAAGAGAGTATTTTCTACCAGAAATTTCTTCGTTTCAAGTCTTCGAAACAGCCTATTATATAAATGCAGGACAAAGGAGGCCTCTGTGCAGCTTTACTGCCCCGCCCATGCCACCCCAACCCCACCTCAAACCTTTTCTTTTTAAAAATTGAGAATCTTCTTAAAAAGCTTCAAATGAGAAAACACCTCATCTTGATCCCAGCCATCTAGTTTTGTCTTTGTCATCATCTTTGAGTTGCAACCATATAGACTGTTAAAATTTCAGAAAACTTACAGTGGTCAAACATTGAGTGTCATATCTTTACTTTCAAATATACCTGTTCTGACACTCATAAAGCACATTGCAGCCTTATCCAAGATGAACAATAGATTTGCAATACAAACAAGCCCCATGTTCTTCTCTTATGTATTCCTTATATGCTACTATTATTTGAATCTTACCGCTTTTACTGCTGGTCCAAATAAAAGCATCACAGTTCCAACCTCACTTGCAAGTAGTATCCTTGATTTTTTTCCCAATAAAATATCACGGTGCAAATGCCCAATTACGTCTTTCAAAGTTTTCCAGAAGTAACCTCTCTATTTCTATGAGGCAATGGTAAGGTTTGCGTACATTTTACCCTCCCCAGACCTCACTTGTGGGATTTCACTGGGTAAGTTGTTGTTTAATTCAAGAAGCTATAATCTCTTATCTGTGACCATGTGATGTTATTCCACCAAATCATTGAGTATACCTTGTTGCCGTAGTTGCTGAAGAAAAAACCAGGTCATAGAAATAACTTTGCATAGGCCCTTTGGAAGAGACATGGCTTCTTTCACTTCCGATAGCTTTACACATTTTCAAGAGCAGGAACCACACATAAACTGTTATCGGAGGCAACTCCAAAGCTGTACAACTGTAAAATGAAGGAGGAAACCACTGTCAAACATAACCTCTATAACTTTTAGACAGCAGAAATATATGGTTTCCCTGATAATGCCTCAGGGAGAATTATCATATTTGATAAGATGCAAAAACTGTTCTCAGAGGCAGCACTAAATATGTAAAAGGAAGGAGGAAACCACTGTCAAAGTACAGCCTCTTGAGAGCAGCACAGATGGTTTTTGACAGTGCCTCAGGAAGAAAATTAGCATATTTGATAAGATCCGAAGAGAAAAACTCAGTTTACAGTTAGTATACTGTGGGATCGACAAATCAGTTCAGCTGGCATCAACCTAATTCAGTGGAAGTGTTGTAAATGCTAAGCCAAAAAATCAGACATGGCCATTCTGTGCACATCTTGATAAAGCAGTGTAGATTATTCTGTTGGAACATTTATTTGAAGATGTTTCGGAGTAAAAGAAAATGTTGTGAAGTTACAAGTCTCATGGCCAAATGGTGACCGAGGTTATATTTGCTTCATCTTTTGTTCTTTTTATAGAACTAGCTGTGCCTAATTTATGAGTTTTTGTTTTGGCTGGGCGGGGAGGAGAAGATGTTGGAGGAATAAGAGTTATTTTCCTTGGTTGGTAAGGAATAAATTACGACGGAAGTGCAAGTAATCATTTCTCTTATTTAGTAAATTAATATGTTTGAAGGAGATGTGTAGACGGGATATCCTTATCTGCATTTTAAATTTCGACTCCGATAAAATAGCCAAAAGTGTATCATTCATGAAAGTAATTGAATCGGATTCCTTCTTCTTTATCTTCCCCATCCCTGACTTAAAGCATAGTTGTAGAAGCTCTTCTTATGTAGTGAATTTGCACTCTTCTCCTATTTGCTCTGTCCGCTAGTTTTTTCGTTATGCTTTTCCATCACTTATTGATAGCTCTTTGTACCTTTTTCATTAATATGGAAATCGACTATTTTGACTACTTCTAAGTTATTCATGTTACTTGTTTCAGTTTTGCTAATGCGTCTGAAGCTGCTAGAATGGATTGGTCCTCCTTCACGAAAGGTTATGTTTTGAATCGAGATACCTTGGTGTCGGTTCTGCTTTTAATTGATGCTAGTGTACCTCCTCAGAAGATCGACCTTGACTGTGCTAATTGGCTTGGACGCAACAATGTATGCTTCTGATTTGCTGATCTTCGTGGTCTTTGTTTAGTATTACCATTTTTTTCATATGGTTAATTGAAGTAATTTATTCCGTTTTGCTTCTTATAAAGTATTTCATTCTGTAGTCTGTACCGTTGTTGACACTTGACTTTCATACAACGTATTTCTCTTTTTCCCCTGAGAAGTGACTTTCATGCAACACATTCACAGATACCAATTACGTTTGTTCTCACAAAGTGCGATAAAATGAAGGGAGGGAAGGCAAAAAGGCCCGATCAGAATATTAGAGATTTCCAAGAACTAATCAGGCAGAATTACAAACATCAACCTCCATGGATAATGACTAGTAGCGTCTCTGGTTTGGGCAGGGACGAGCTACTTCTACATATGTCACAGCTGCGGAACTATTGGAACAATGAGTAGCTCAACTAAAGCATCAGTGTTATTTTATGAGGTAAGTCCCTTATCTGGGATCTTGTTATCTACCATGGTGTTGACCTTTTTGGCCCTTTGGAGGCGATGAACATAGCCAAATGGAGCTTGTAACGCTACTTCACGATGGAACACAAAATCTGCCTGAGCAAAGTAATGAAATGTATTACCAGCCTGCTTGAAACCTATTAGATGTTCTGCAAATATTTAGTGTAACTATTACAATATTGGATTTTGCCTGTTAATATTTTGTGTACTTGGAAAAGATATAAAGAACACACTCTGAACATATCTTGAAATTACATTTAACACCTGAAGACAACTATTACAGAGTTATTGCTCATTTCTAGTAATCTTTTCTTAGTAGTAATTTTCTTTCTAGTATAAAGACGGAAAAAGCAAACTTGAGTCTTGAGCTTTTCTCATGCCTCGGGATGTTGTGTGGTGTAGGCAGTCTACCTTTACGCTAGCGTTCCTTAGGTAGTTGCTACAAGTGTTATTCTTGTTTCATAAGTTGAGATGTTAATTTGATTTGTGTATTATATTAGTAGTGAGAAATCGGGGGTATGTATACAATATAGTGTTTGGCGAGCTTATGCGGTGTATCTTAATTAATTCTATGGGATACCTGCTATCTCTCACTAGCACAGGTACCGAGTAATTCTATCCACCAATATTTGTCAGTGCTGTAGTTTGAACTTGAGACCTGATGATTTTTTCAATCAAAATTGTCAAAAGGCGAAAAAGCTCTAAAACTCCTCTAGGTCTTGAGCTTCAAAGCTTAAACTCACCTTAAATAAATCCTTAGTAGCCGTTTGGTGTGAGTTATAAGATATAATAATTCCAGAATAAAATGTGGGATTCTTTTATTCCATGTTCGGTTGAAGGTGTTAGATAGTTCTTGGATTATTTATCTCATCATCTTTACTTAGTGATGGGATAAGTGATTTCATATTCACAGTGGAATAACTTATCTTAGAATTAGTTATTTCGGGAATAACATGTTTCCAACCAAATGATCCTTAATAATTTTTTTTATGACATGGAGAACTCGCAATTGCTACTCTTTGAGTACGCATAGAATAAATTTCTGCTCCTATGCAATAGTTTGCAAATTACATAGGAGAAGTAACTCAACTAGATAAGTTTAGTGTGACGAGCTCAATCCAGAAGATCAAATTCATTGCATCCACCATTAGACCATAAAAGTAACTCGACTAGATAAGTCTAGTGTGACGAGCTCAATCCAGAAGACCAAACTTATTTCATCCACCATTATACCATGTTTGGAAGAGTTGTTGCCTCTTTTGTCTGGTCAAAACATAAAAATGGGACTACTTCAGGTGCAATGATCTGAATTTTTAGTTTTGTATTCTGTTGTTCCAGATTGACCTGAATATTGATGTACTTGCCAGCCTGGCCTATTTTGCCAATTCCATTTAGGGTGGTGGTTGGTTGGTGGGGGTGGTCCATTAGCCTTTTTATAATTTGTCATCCTTTTTGTGGGACTCTTTGACTCCTCTTTTGTCTTGAAATGATTTGTTTCCATTATGAATACATTAGACTGTTGAAATGCTGGCATATACGGAATCAAGATTTAAATTTTATCGACTTCGAACTTTAGGATAACGGTATCAAATTTTAAAGTTAATATTCATATTTGGATACTGACCTTCTAACTTCGTCCTTGAGTGCTCATCTTGATGCACCAGATAAATCTATCAAAAGGAAAAAAAAATAGTTGTAAGTAAAGTTGAGTGTCTTGCCACTACCTCCTTTATCACTGAGCGATCTTTTGAGGATATTGACAGATGTTTCGGGCCTCTACTAAATCTAAATTGGGGTTATTACATTTAAAATTACGATTAAAGCTATCAATGAAGATCTCCGCGATTAGATCAAGAGGTGAAAGATTATATGGTGGTGTTAAATTATTTACGTATATTTGTCCATTTAAACTAATTTGATATTGGGGTATAGTTTAGAAGTTAAACAACAAATTATTGTTATGTATTTAATTGGTATTGAACCTCTCCAATTAAGTAAATTTTGAATTTAGTTACTAAGTTTGTGTATTTCTTAAAATAAATATATAGCCAACTATCTTAATATTCCATTTAGTTACTCTTTATAATACTAATTAGTTTCCAACCTTATCCGAAAACAGTCGTGCTATGTTTTTAAACATAGGGATTAGGCTGCGGACATCAGACCTCCCCTTAATGGGCGAGAGTCTTTGAGACATTGGGATAATGTTGTTGTTTGTAGTTTCCAACCTTATTAAGACATGCTCAAACCATATAGTATAATGTTGCACTCAAACAATTTCTTTTTTTTTCTCATTTGATATCTGATACTTGTATTGAGGTTCGAAATTTTGGGAGTCTCCTATCGAAGTAAAATATTTCCTAACAAATATAATTCTATATTCAGGGTTTAACCTCGAGACCTCCAACGAAGGACATTTTACTGCAATTCTTATTGATCGATGATCAGTCAAATGATATATCTTGTTAATTAAAAAATAGGAGATTGCCACGTACGATTTATTCAAAAGTTATTTTTGGACTCTATTACATGGTGTGCACGCCCATAAGACTTTCAATTGTCAAATGACGACTGGATATTTGAAGACTATATATTATAATTGAAGTCTTGTGCATGCCCTATTTTCTATATAATTATTTGATATTCGAAATTTTGTTAGCTCGACTTATTCAAATTTGTGCTTGCATAGGGTATATTGAAAGTGAAAGCACTTATTGAGATTTTCTTCACTTTTAAAGCTTGAATCTAGGACTTCTGATTAAGGGTCTATTCGACTTCCGCTAGTGAAAATGTTAAAGTCTCACATTGGTCAGAATTTGCTGAGACATAAAGTCCCACATTGATAGTTAATGGGATGGGTGGTCTCCTTATAAGGTTTAGGCAATCCTCCTCCCTTTCAGCTAGCTTTTGGGGTGTGAGTTAGGTCTAAGACCTTCTTCAACATGGTATCAGAGCAGGGCTCGTCTAACTCAATGTTGGGCCCTCGAAAAAATTATCCACGCACCAGATGCTAAGCACTGGGCATGAGGGAGGTGTTGAGACACAAAGTCCCACATTGGTGGTTAATAGGATGTGTGATCTCCTTATAAGGTTTAGACAATCCTCCTCCCTTTGAGCTAGCTTTTGGGGTGTGAGTTAAGCCTAAGACTTTCTTCAACAGAATTTGATAATTTGTTCCCTTAAGAAATACTTTTATTTTGTTGATATTCTAGTAGTGACCTCAAAATTACTCTTGACGCGAAATAGAATACCTAACTCTCGACTTTTTCATATTTTCCTCATTGAAAAATATAGTTTCACAAGTGAAGTTTAAGGAGGATCTGATGTTCACTAATCTTATTCTACCTAGGGTAGAAACAACAAATAATCTAAACGAGTCATGAAAGGTATAATAACGAACATACTCGGTCTTCACATTGGATCAAGAACAGTATCCGAAGGATAAAAAATCGCTAATTCATATAGAGCCATCGAGTCAGTATTAGAGTGTATAATATGTTATAACTCAAGAGCAAACACCTCACTAACTCTATAACACAAGGACAAATTTTGTGCTCTTTTAAAGAATAAGTCATATAATGAATGTTCCTTGTTTTGCTTCTTGATTCAAAGTTGAATACATATGGATGTTTAATAAAAAATTTGTTCTTCATTCAAAGTTGAATTATGATGATTAATTAAACAAATGGTTTTGTGTGCTGGCAATTATTTCTTTTCTTTAATTGGGCCAGGGATTTGTCTCTTGAGTTTCTGGAAAAAATATGTATTATACAAGAGGAAATGGATTTTAGTACAATATTGGAATTGTAAACCTAATAAGGCACTAGCTGTGTTTGCTCGCACTCTTTAAAAGTTTCAAGGAATGCGTGTCAGATTAGTATTGTATTTTTGAAGAATTCAACATCGGTGAGATATTGAAAGTGGCACTAGGAGTTAACGACTAGACGTGCAACAACATAGGAATTAACGTTCACTCTAAGAAAGATAATTGGATGGTGGGGGTGTATGGCACAATTCTTCTTGGAGGAAGGTTGGTTGCTTGAACGACTAATAATTTCATAATGTAGTTTTATAACTTATTATAATATCGAAAATCAAAGTTGACGACTTCATGTATGTATATATTGTTGAAGAAGATTTTAGGCTTAACTCACAACCCAAAAACTAGCTCAAATAAAGAAAGATTGTCTAAGCCTTATAAGAAAACCACCCATTCCATTAACCACCAATGTGGGACTTTGTGTCTCAACATCCCCTTAAGAGGATTGCCCAAGCCTTATAAGAAGACCATCTATCCCATTAATCATCAATGTGAAACTTTGTGTCTCAACACCCCCTCACGCCCAGTGCTTAACTGGTGCGTGATAATTTTTTCGGGAGCCCAACATTGGGTGAGACAAGCCCTGTTCTGATACCATGTTGAAAAAAATTTTAGGCCTAACTCACACCTCAAAAACTATCTCAAAGGAAGTATTGCCTAAGCCTTATGGGGAGACCACCCATCCCATTATTGTGTCTTAACCTATATAGTTGAGAAGAAAGAAAGGACGATAAAATGATAATGAAAAAGAACGTCGTGTTTGGACAAATAAAATGAATGAGCGAAAGCTGTCATGCCATGAAGCGGAGGAATAGACAAAGGTGATGACTTAAAACTTCTCATTCAATAAACAGTAAAATGTGAATGTTTTTGAGAAGTCACAAATAAGCTACAAATTACAAACCATACCTGTGGAATATAATACCAAATATATGACATTTTACAGTAGGAAGGAAAGGTAAAAAATGATAGCTTTTAGTTCCAATTCGAACTATTGATACAGAGCTAGAATTTTGTTTATGTGTATATATATATTAGATGTTGAACTCTTTCAATGAAAATTCTGTATCTACTACTGGTTGAGGCAATGAGAAAGGAGGCTATAGAACCGCACTTGGTGAAGTAAGTGTGCCAGGGCTTAGAAGAAGAATAGAAGAACACCATGCAAAAGAAGAAGGCGATAGAGGGAAATTAGCCAATGGACTACACGATCCAAAATAATTTTCTGATGAAATTCGAGGCGTTACATGTGATCTTTCTTGTATTTCATCATTTTTCGAGTCATTGCATGCCTCTCCAATAGATTCAACTATTTGGTTAGTCTTGGAAGGACAAAGAAACTCGCGCCATTGTAAGACAATATTATTATTATTGTTGTTGTTATTGCTTTGTAATGAAACAGGTGAGAGATCAAGTGGTGGTGGAGCAATATCTTGTAAACGCCTCGAATTGAAAGAACCAGAGCCAGAGCCAGAGTCAGAACCAGAACCAAAACCTGAACTAGTATCAGAACTAGATATAGAGTTATTAGAGACGGATTGAAACTCGGGTGATGAAGTGAGCATTTGGACAACTTCCTTGAAATTAATAGGTTCAACTCTATAGATTTTAGGGGGTGTTGGTGGCAATGGTGCAATTGGTATTTTAGTCATTGGTTTTGTTGGAAGCTTTCTTACTCCATGGAGTGAGGAATGATATGAAGGTATTTTTTGATTTTTCTTGATCACTTCTTGTTGTGGATATGTTGAAGAAGAATTGGAGGAGGAGGAGGAAGAAGAAATAGTATATGAAAAAATATCCATATTAAGTTTTTCTATGTTCCAAACTTTTTTTTTTAGTAAGTTTGTCTTCGCAAGAAAACCTTAATAACAATACAATTTGTTGTTTTTGCATTTGCTTTTATATATAGGGAGAAAGAAGATTAATTATTAAAAGGAGACATGAAAAAGATAGAAGTGATTAAAATAATTGAAGTAATTTGTCTTTAAGCGTCGGCTTAGTTGACTTATATTTATAATTGCCTCCATTATTGGTTTTTTCTTACATATATATAGTTCCTTTGAATCAAATAAAATGATATTTTGTTGTTCAAAGTATTCTATGTTCAGATATATTTTGTACAAAGCATTGCTTTCCCTATATAAATGTGTGACTTATAGATTATACAAAATTAATTTTATCGTAGCTTTATTGAACAATTATATAAATTTTGAAAAAAAAAGAAATCAAATATCTATGTTTTATACATTTGGATGAGCATAGAGTAAACTCCTGCTCCTATACAATAGCTCGCAAACCACATGGAAGAAATAACCAACACTAGATAAGTCCGGTGCGACAGTTTGATGTACAAAGTATTCCACGTTCAGGTATACTTTGTACAAAGCATTGCTTCCCCTATATAAATGTGTGACTTATAGATTATACGAAGTTAATTTTATCGTAGCTTCATTGAACAATTATATAAATTTTCAAAAAAAAAAAAAAGAAAAGGAATCAAATATCTATGTTTCATATATTTGGGTGCGCATAGGGTAAACCCCTGCTCCTATACAATAGCTCGCAAATCACATTGGAGAAATAACCAACACAAGGTAAGTTCGGTGCGAAGAGCTCGACCCAGAAGATAAATCTTTATTTTGCTAACAAAAGATTTTCGAACTTGAGACATCCAACATAAAAGGTCCAAGCTCAAACTGTTCGGCCATCTTGAAGAATTATTTTTTATATTCGAATTTGATATATCTAACTAAGGATCATTGATATTTTGTTCCATATATGTGTGATCTATATTTGAGTATGGTAGGGTTACATAATTAAATTTTATATTACAACTTGCCATGTCAGTCTAGTATGCCATTTATATTTGACTTCTATTATAAAATTGCATCCATTATTGTTTGTTTCTTACATTTATAGTCCCTTTGAATTGCTTATCTTTCTATCTATTTCTTTTTCCCTTTTATATATTATATGGTATTCAAAATTTACTGATCAACTAATTTATAACCATATTTTATAGGTTTTGTCTAAGCATAAAGTAATTATTTTTAATAATTTTTTTTTTGTTTTTAGTGTTCAAATTAAAAAATTTTAATTAAAGAATAAAATAATTCTATTCATCATATCGCATTTCTCGCTGATGATGAGCGGTTCGCTTCATATATTTGCACATTTAAAGGTTTGTTTAAATGAGTTAATTAAACTTAAGAAGCATGAAGTCTTAACAAAATACTAGTAGGAGCTGAAGTTGATTTTATAAATATCAATTATGTGTTTGAATGGAAGTGTTGAAATTAGTAATAATAAAACAATATTATTGCGTTTGGCAAAAAAGTATTGAGGAAGAGTATATAGGAGGTACAAGAAAGATATTCGAGATAAATTCATAATAGATATGATCAAATTAGAAGCGTTTATGAGTTATAATAATAACATAAAGCTTGAATCAATGACGAAATCAAAAATTTCAATAAATAATGTAATTCAAAATATGAAAAAGTAAATATACAAACTAGCTTAAGGAGGTTTAACCTAATTTGATCAACTTATACATTTAGCCAAACACTTTTTTTATTTGCAACTTGATTTAACATCTAATTGTTTTTATATTTAATTAACTTCTGTAGCAATTATATGGGAGGTATTTAGTGTTGGTATAAGTTGACTTCTTAGCCGCCAGACCCCTCTCTACTAAATAGGGTTGCAAATTTAAATATATTAATTAATGATTTGTCTTCACGTCATTTATAGTTTACGAGTTTGAGTCATAGAAGTAATTATTAATATTTGACTCCTTTTTTTCTTTTATAACAAAAAAAATCTGCAGTCGTGGTCCTTTGGGTGCATGTATATATAGGGCAAACCCTCGCTTCTATTCAATACCTCGCAAATCACATAGAAAAGTTAACCCACACTAGGCAAACCTGATACGACGAGTTCGACCCAAAAGGCAAACTCCTTGCTTTCACTAGTAAAGAACTTTGAACTTGAGATCTCTAACATGGAAGTCCCTGACAACATTTGGCCCTTAGGTGCGGTCTTATTTAAAATCTTATTAGAGTGAAATGATTTGTGTACTGAATTATTATTTCTTGATAATAAAGAGTTTTTTAATTAATTTATATATAAGTTTTTGCTGAATATATATATTACTTATTTTTTAAAAAAATTATACAATCTTACTAGTGATAGTGTGATAGTGCTTGTTTCATAATTTTCAATAGTTTCTTTTTGAAAATTAATCTCGAATGGAGCAAAAAATTCATTATTTTTTGGCGTTGGAGTATGATAAAATAAAGTAAAATGACATTTTAAACTGTCTGCACTTCTTTCAATTGTGAAGTAGCAGTTAGTCAATGCAACTTTTGACGCTCATCATGGTCATCTGAAAATAGTCGCCCTATGTTTTTAAACATAGGGGTCAGACTATGTACATCCGACCCCCCTTACCCTGCAATGGTTGGGAGCCTTTGAGGCAGTGGGGTAATGTTGTTGTTGTTGTTATCTTTTTGAAAATCAACAACAATATACTCCAGTGCCTCAAAAGACTCTCGCTCATTGCGGGGTGAGGGGAGGTCGGATGTACGCAACCTAACTCCTATGTTTAAAAACATAAAGCGTCTGTTTCCAGATGACCCATGAGGAGCGTGAAAAATTGCATTGACTAACTGCTATTCACAAATAAAAAAAACGCAGATAGTTTAAAGAGCTATTTTGCTTTATTCCATCAAACGAAATGAATTTTAATCAACATTTTAAGATATATTTTTTTATAATAAAATAAAAATTATAATTTATAATTTTTTT
>JAOTQJ010000111.1:2676682-2687995 GCA_025642045.1 Solanum sejunctum
GCAGGGTATTTTAAGGGGAAATGCTGCCGAAATTTTTTATAGAATTAAAATGAAAGATTTGAGATTAAATTCGATGCACCAGATGCTAAGCACTGGGCGTGAGGGGTGTTGAGACACAAAGTCCCACATTGGTGGTTAATGGGATGGTTGGTCTCCTTATAAGGTTTAGGCAATCCTCCTCCCTTGAGTTAGCTTTTGGGGTGTGAGTTAGGCCTAAGACCTACTTCAATAAAAATATTATGCTATTTTTTATTTTTTTCAATGATTCAATCAAAATATCTATAAAAATATTCACTAAATATTTTTCAATGAGAAATCTCAGTGTGTGAATTTTATTTCAATAGAAACTTAATAAGTTGATCTACCTAACGTACTGCTTTTGCTGCTATATCAAAACTACTTCACATATTACTTGATGTAAAAAGAAAGGTGAATTTACTTCTATTTATACCATATCAAATATTCAAAATATATAGTACCATTAACACTAGCAAACTCTGTTTTCATCAATCTTGGATGAAGCTAAAGATTTACTTTTTTGGCTTTGGATATGATGAAATAAAGCAAAATGACTCTTTAAACTGTCTGTGTTTCTTTCAATTGTGAATTAACAGTTAATCAATGCAACTTTCGACGCTCATCATGGGTTATCCGAAAATAGTCACACTATGTTTTTAAACATAGAGGTCAGACTGCGTACATCCGACCTCTCTTACCCCACAATGGGCGAGAACCTTTGAGTCATTGGGGTAATGTTAGCAAACTCTCTGGTTGGAAAATTAACACATAAAATAATGTAAAGAATTCATACCCTACAAATGACTTTTAAAAATATTGTAACATTTTACCTCTCTTGTTTATCATTTTATTATCTAATTATGAAAAAAAAAGAAGCAAATATTATCATAGTAAACACCTCCCATATATTCGCGGAAAAAATTAATACACATAAAAAAAAATAGATGTTGATTGAATATAATTAATAATTGATGACTTATTAGTACAGATATATAACAGAAGAATTAAGCAAAAATGGAGGCAATTTTATAATATAAGTCAAATACAATGAATAGTTTGCTTATAGAGTTTACTATACATGGCAAGTTGTAATGTTACATCATATTCATCCATAGCCGACGCTAAAAACAAATTTCATTTCCGACATGGCACGGAATTTAAGAAAAAAATAAAATAAAATAGCAATTTATGTGATTATAGATCATCTAATCAAGGTCAAACTAAACGTTTAAAGCTAAATTATTTCTGAATATAAAAGATATATCACTATTCTCGAAACAGACTGATAAGAAAAATGTATCACATAAATTCGACGAGAAGGAGGTGGAGTAGTTTAAGGCAAGTTGCTCAAGTTTGTCACCTTTCTCTCTCTATATATAGAAGCCAAGCAAATTATCCTAGTACAATTTCATAGAAAAATTAAAATGGATTCTTATTCATATGCTATTTCTTCTTCTTCTTCTAATTCTCCTTCCACATATCCACAACAAGAAGTGAAGAAAAATAAAAAATTACCTTCATATCAATCTTCACTTCATAGAGTTAGAAGGCTCCCAACAAGACCAATGACTAAACTACCAATTGCACCATTGCCACCAACACCCCCTAAAATCTATAGAGTTGAACCTATTAATTTCAAGGAAGTTGTCCAAATGCTCACTTCATCACCCGAGTTTCAATCCGTCTCTAATAATTCTATATCTAATTCTGATACTGATTCTGTCTCTGTCTTTGGCTCTGGCTCTAGTTCTTTCAATTCAAGGCGTCTACAAAATGTGGCTCCTCCTCCACTTGATCTTTCACCGCTTTCATTACTAAAAAGCAACAATCACAATAACAACAACAATAATAATATTGATGTAGAATGGGGCGAGTTCCTCCACCCTTCTTCTTCAAACAACCAATTCGAGATGTGTGTTGACTCAACAACGTTTGAAGCACAAGAAAGATCACATGTAACGCCACGAATCCCATCAGAAACTTATTTTGGATCGTGTAGTCCTTTGGCTAATGTCTCTCTATCGCCGGCTTCTTTTGCATGGTGTTCTTCTATTCTCTTTAGCCCTGGCACGCTTACCTCACCAAACGCGGTTCAAATTATTTAAATGTCTGTAACTTTATAATTATTTCTTGATGTTTATTTCTAGTACTATTATTTACTTGTGAGTGTATCATCAAGAATTTGAATTGGGATATCTAAATGTAAATATCACAATTCAAATACTTGATGAAGTTGGTTTTTTTTTTTTTCAATTATCACCTTGTAAACATGATCATATGTTTTGTATTTCCAAATTTATGTTAGTTTGTAATTGTCAAGTATACTTCACTATTTTCTTCAATGGGGTTAACATGTGAAAGAAGCAAATTAAAGGTTGTCATAGCATTCCATGAAAACATGAGATGTCTGACCCAAAAGTTTGGAGAAGGTGAATTATTTTTTATTCGTCAAAGTCAAACTTGTTGGGCAATATAAATCTGTAATCTGCAGCAACAAGAATAAGATAAAGATTGAAGAACATGAGTTTTTCTTTAGAGAAAAGCTAGAGAAGACAGAGAGAATAATTTAAGAGAGAGTATTTTTTTGTGGTAAACCCCAAAATTAATTGGGTAACCTCTACAGCAACAGGGTATATATATATTTAATGATATCCGAATATTTATAATTATACAAAATACAAGTATACACGGAGAACTGCGACAGCTGCTAAATATATTATCAGACTCCACTATCTAACAAAACTTATCTAAAAGTTGAACTGATATATATATAGTCAACAATTAACCTATAAAAATTTTTATAAATCTTTTTTTTAAAAAAAAGTTAATTTAATTTATTATTAATCATAATAATTGTCAAGTGCGTGCTACTAAATTATGAAGTTTAGGCACAAATTTCATAAATATGAAGCACACTAATTACAACTTTAAAAGTTTAAATCGACACATAATGAAAAATTACATAATAATATTTAGGTCATGTACCAAAGTGTTAGCTAGAAAAAAAATCTACATAGAAATTATAATGATAAATTCACTTACAAAAGATTATGAGCATATATATGATGTAAAATAAGGATATTCGCAAATTCAAATGAGTATCCACAATAATCTAGAAATAATTCAATTCAAACCGCATTTTAATTTAAAATGTTTGAAATTTCATCTTGTCGAGTCCACAATTTTAGTCAATAATATCTGAAATTGACTTTGATAAATTATATCAAACTTCAAGCAAAAGAAATTCGAGATTTAACT
The DNA here is from genome assembly GCA_025642045.1 of Solanum sejunctum. Lineage (NCBI taxonomy): Eukaryota > Viridiplantae > Streptophyta > Magnoliopsida > Solanales > Solanaceae > Solanum > Solanum sejunctum. Next base: position 2,679,959 of record JAOTQJ010000111.1, read on the forward strand.
TGCCCAATGCTACACTTCAAGCAAAGTAGATTTTCATAATGCTAAATTCAAATAAAATATCTGAAGTCAAACGCTTAATTTTGATCGTATATTAAAAATATTCTTGAAATGGATAAATTTATTTGCAAAAATAACTTCCTTCATCTGGCAAGAGAAGGAGAGAAAGAATCAACATCTTCACCGTTGAAAACTTTTTCCATATTCTAAAATATAAATAAAGAATTATCCTACTAATAAAAATGAATATTTATGCACTTCAACAACAATAACATTACGCCAATACCTCAAAGGCTCTCGCCTATTACGAAATAAAAAGAATTGGATGTACGCAACCTGATCCTTGTGTTTAAAAACATAATGCGACTTCATCTCCTAAAATTAATTATTCCATAGCAATAATCTTTGTAATTTAATTTGACTCCCCTCCGGCCCAATCTCTCTTGGGCTCCTTTTCTCGTTAATGGGCCTATTAACAAATGAACATTTTCAGCCACCTAGCCTGACCCGGTGGATCATTTTTGTATTAGCCCAATAAAACTGAAGTCAATTCCCTTCATATTTTAACACTAGGAATTTTCGCATATAATCACTTAAAAAATATTTTAATTATACTTTATAGTGATAGTTTAAGTAATTACATTTCGTAAATATAGTTATAGCAGTATTTGTATATTTCACTATACAATTTATACAACGTTGTATAATTCACAGTTTTTTGTATAACATTTATATAATTCGTAGTGTTTATGTAGCATTTTGTGCATTTTTCGAAATAATTCGTGCATAACATTTATATAATTTATTCTATAATATGAATTATTTGTATATTTATCTATACTATTCGTATAATATTTGTATAATTTGCTATAATTTATAATTTTTGTATAACAGTTATATGTTTCACTTTATAATTTGCATGCAACTTACCTAATATAATTTATAATATTTATATATTTTTTTTATTATTTAATTTGCATAATGTTTCCATAATTCACGAATGTTTATATGTTTGATAAGCTAGAAACTTCCATTCTTATCCACCTACCTTGATTCTTGAACCATGTTTCCTACACATTAAGCTTTCTCCTTTACATTACAAGGACACTCTCAATTGTTACGTGTCAAACACCCACAACATCATCCACGTGTCACCTCATTACTCTCCCTACGTCCACGTCTCCAATCCATTTTTCTTAACCATCTCAAACATATAATACCATGCCCCAAATTCATCCCATTTCATCACACTCTTGAAATATCAAAAGTGCACCAAAAAAGAAAAATTAAAAATGGATTCATCTTCAAGACAAGCAGTGAAGGAAGAAAGAGCAGAAGCAGCTGCAAGAATAGCTGCAGATGAACTTAGTGACGTTAATAAAGAACGAAGGGATCAAAGTGAAGGAGATGTTGAACATAAGCCCGGTGTCATTGGCAGTATAATCAAATCCGTCCAAGGCACTCTCGGTGCCGTCACCGGAAAAGCCCATGAAACTGCCGACACGGCAGCGGAAAATGCAAGACGGTCCAAAGACGCCGCGGCCCATAAAATGGAGGAATATGCAGATTCCGCTGCAGAAAAAGGTAAGGCCACTAAAGAAATCGCTTCAGAAAAAGCGCAACAAATCAAGGATGCGACTTCAGAAAAAGCGCAACAAGCTAAAAATAAAGCGGGGGAGTACGTAGATTCCGCTGGAGAGAAGGCAAAGCAGACGAAAGATTATGCGGTGGAGAAGGCGGAGGAGGCGAAGGATGTGACGGTAGGGAAGGCGAAAGAAGCGAAGGAAAGTGTGAGTCGCAAAGCAGGTGAGTACGAGGAGTACGTGGAGGATAAAGCGAAGGAGGCAAAGGATACAACAATGGAGAAAACGGGAGAGTATAAGGATTACGCTGCTGAAAAGGCCAAAGAAGGGAAAGATACGACGGTGGGGAAATTGGCTGAGCTGAAAGACAGCGCCGCTGGAGCTGCCAGGCGGGCGATGGATATGCTTACGGGTAAAAAGGAGGAAACTCAGCAGAAGGTGGGTGAAACGGCGGAAGAGGCTAAGCAGAAGGCGGAGGAGACGGCGGGAGCAGCTAAGCAGAAGGCAGAGGAGACGGCGAGAGCAGCTAAGCAGAAGGCAGAGGAGACGGCGGGAGCTGCTAAGGTTAGCCGTTTATAGCCTTCTTGCTTTAGTTTTCTAGTTGAAAAATGAGAATATGAATGGAGTTTATAGTACTTTGTTGTAGATTTTTGGATGACATCAATAAAATGTTGCACCAAATTTTGAACATTATATTGGACTTTGCTTTGTTAGGTTTGTTTATCTGATTTTGACTTGATGTCTTGTTTACGTCAAGTAAAACATATTTTTGAATTTATGATGTTAATGATCTCAAGTTTGTGATTGATATACATAGAATTTTGTGATTCTAAATTATGTTCGAAATGGTAGAATGTATGAAAATGTTGATCTGATGTTGAAATGTTGATAATGTAGATTGGACATCATGAGAGATAGGAAGAGTTAATGGGGACTTCCAATTTGATTAATTTTGGAGTGTCATTTCATTTTTAGTTAACTAGGTGAACTTAGATATTTTTATATTATGTTTGGGTACATATTTTTGAGACGAGATTTTTCAAAAACAATCTTTTTGTTTCTTAATAGTAAAGTCTGGGTACATTTTACTTTCTCAGACTCCATTTATGTTATTTTACTGGATATGTGATTGTTTGTTGGTTACATATAGTTTATCGTCTTACCGTAGATGGTAAATGGCTTCATAGTATCAATTGCAGGAAAAGTATGATGATACTGAAGAAGCAACAAGAAGAAAAATGGATGAAATGAAAATACATGAAGGTGATGATCATGGTGATGACAAAAAAGTTGCTACCGGTGGTCTTTTCGGTGCGCTTGGAAGCATCTTAGGACCGAAACACACGACCACCACCGATGAGACGACTACTATTACTACCTCCGGAGGAGGAGGATCGAAGATCGTGGTGGATGTGGTGGACGCAGACGATACTACGGCAGGTAAGACCGCGACAACGTTGAAACTGGCCGATCAGATGACCGGCCAGACCTTCAACGATGTCGGAAGAATGGATGTTGAAGGTGAAATTGCGGAAGTTGAAGCTAAGGATTCAACAGGGAAAAATGTGAAAGTGAAGTACTACGAATAAATTAAGGATGAATGCATTTTATGTTATCTTTTGTTGGCTATGTATTTTGTGTTTAACTTTTTAACTATGGTTTGTATTTCCTATTTTGTTTGTGTTGCCAAGCAGTAAATTTCATTTTTCTAAAATGTTTGTTTTATTTTAATTTATGTGATATCGTTTTAATTTATTTGGCGTCGAATATTGAATCGAGATTTAGGTGGCAGCGTTGATTTTTTTTCATATTTGGTACTTTATGCTGTCGTTTTAATTTACCCGACATTCTTTTTTTGGCTTATTTGGTACTTTTTCATCTACTTTTTATTTTTTAATATTTGAAAAAAATTGGTATTTAACGTAAATATGGGTACGATTGTCTAATTTGTCATATTTATGTATATTTATATAATTTATAATTTTTGTATAGTTTTGTATATTTTATTATATAATTTATAATTTTTTATAATATTTGTATATTTTGTTATACAGTTTATTTATAGTGTTTGTATAAATTGTTATGTAATTTATAATGTTAGTATATTTTGCTATATTAATTTGATTTGCATAATATTTGTATAATTATGCATAATTGTTTATTAAATTGCATAAATTTTTGTTAGATTGCATAAATTATTTGAGATTTTAGATGTTTGTTTTGAATTATGATTAAATTTAAATTATAGTTATATATTAACTAATAAATTACATATATTTATTTAACTGTCTAATTTTTTTAAATTTTATGCGTAATCCACTTTTTAATATGGATAGTTTTTCCTAAACTTTGCATGCCTTGCAAATAATGGGCCGGGTTAAACATTAAGCTATTGGATTCTATAACCCAGCCCGATCCATCTTTTGACACCTTTAAAGTAGTTCTTTTTGGGGAAAAAAACATTAATAGACAGATTTATAAAATCTATTTCGTTAAAAAAGTATATATATTCTTTTGTCAAAAGAATTAAAAAGAAAAACCTAAAATTGAGGAATAATAGTTAGTTAAGAGTTTAATTATTCCATCAATATATATATAGTGTAGCGGAAATGATATAACAATAATAAGGTTTGGAGAAAATAAAATATATGTAAACTTTGTTATTATCTCATCAAGACAGATAGGCTATTAATATATAACAACATACCCAGTGATATCTCACAAGTGGAGTATGGGAAGGGTAGATTTACGAATGATATATACATATATTTTGGAGGCAGTGGTGGAATCATAACTATTTATAGTGTCAATTTATATTTTTTCTTCTGAAAATTATAGTTTCTATAGTATATTTAGATAAAACTAATTTTTTACGTATATATATTACAAAGATACTTTTTTTAAAAAAAAAAATTATGTTTTAATTTATTTTAATAAAAATATTGATTTGATTGGAGCACATTGAGTCTTCAACTACAATGTTTCACTAGAATGGTTGAATCTCTTATCAATTTTTTATTTCACCATAAACAAACACCATCTTGAAAATTATTGCAATTCAAACTTATTATGATTGTAGCATTGACATCATGTGCTGGTCTTTTTTAATTTTATTTTTATTCGGAGCTCTATGCAGCGTCAGAATTCGTAGATACACTCATAGAAATTAAATCGTCTTTTTCGACTTTCTTGACCCATAAAATCTCATCAAGCCTCCGTCAACGTCGTCGAGTTATCTGAGCCTCTTGTCGGGCTTGTTTCATACCACTCGTATGATTTTTCGAAAATGTTGTGCTGGAACCCCATGCAGTACTAGAATCCATATTTGATGATTAGTACTCATTTTGAAGTCTAATTAAATTTAAATTGTGTACCGTAAGATTTATTTTTAAAAATGACTTTTGAAACATAATTTTTTTTTTATTTTTTAGAGGCTTGAGTTCGAAACATCTGACTATATCCGAGAATACATGTGCTGGTTGGTTCTGCTTTAAATTAATCAGATTATTATTAATCAATCAAAAGAAATAAAATCCATAAATATATTGCTATTAATTACTTTGGTACGGCAGAAAGGATGTATGCAGTTCTTTTTTTTTCTTAATTAATGTCATCAACAAATATTATGCCACCTTAATGACACGGGCCGAGAGTCGTGCAGGGCCGACGTGATGCGTGATGCCCAGGCAGACGTGCCTTCGGCCTGATGGCTTCGGGCGTAACTTGCGTTCAAAGACTCGATGATTCACGAGCTGGTCCGCCGATTAACTCGGGGTGTGGACCAGCGTGGATTGGGGGGCGTCCAAAGCCTGGGCCTTCGATATGCCCGTGAAATGACGTCTCCTCGATCGTGGCCCGGGCAACTTCGACAACGCCTTGCACGCGTCGCCCGGGCGACCTCGGTAGCGCCTTGAGCGCACTGGTCGAGCGAGCCTGCCCAACCTCGACAGCGCCATGCACGCGCACCGGCCGGGCGAGCCTGCCCATCGTCGGGCGATATCGGCAGCGCCTTGCGCGCACCGGCCGGGCGGGCCTGCCTATCACTTTTGTGTATTGACCTTTTTTCTTATCAAATAAAAACTTGAAGTTTTAGAAGGTTCTAGTAGGTAGAATGCATTTTAACACTTGTACAATCACCTTAAACTACTCACATCATATATTCTTACTAAATTGTTTACCTAAACTTTTAGGCAACAACCTCATTTAAGGATGTTTTATATATCAATATTTATCCTTATTTAATATATATAAAATGACTAGATTAATATTATATTTAACGAACCATGAGTTTTGTGACACTTGTTATGGAAAGATATATGACCAATCAGAAGGTATAATAATTGACATTTAAAATATTCACACTCAATAATAATATATTTCGTGACATCTTATATGTAATTCTGAAGGATACACAACAAATGTAGAGCTATTGTAAACGTTGGATGTGAGAAAAACATATCCAAGTCGATAAGAAAGAAAAATACAGTAATGAAGAACACATATAAGAAATAATAGAGAAAAAATACATTAGCCATGACAAACAGTACGATAAAAATGAAGTAAAGAAAATAACAAATGAAAATGAAAATCCAAGAATAAGATAGTAAGATCGTACTAAACTAATCTATCACGACCCGATTTCTCAAGCTATGATGACATTTACTCCAACTCACCAGTAGGTAAGCCTAACTCATAGCCTGGAACTGTAGGTAACGGGCTACCCAAAAGGAAGACAATTCATACAAAGTAAAGGATGCCACAATAAGGGTATTAAATATATAAGTATTGAAGAAATAACATATCAATCCCACCCCAAAGCCTGGCATTATTCAGTATTTGAACTTCTAATACATAATTAAAATAAGAGTACAAGGCATTGAAATACAAGGCCAATACAGACTATCTCTAAATACAAAAATAAAAATAAATCTAAAAGTGATAAGGCGAAAATCGATGACTCAGAACATCAGGCGCTCACCAAGATCTCTGAAAGCTTCAACTAGCTCTGCATGAATTCGAAAGAAGTCAAAACAGTGGAAACTCGCACCACGATTTGCAGGAGGTAGAGTACTACTAGTAAGAAAAATTTAGCAATGCTCAACTATCTACTAATAAAATGAAGGATAATCTTATTCGTGTAATAAAATAATGTAGTAAGATGTATTACTAGTATACGAAATAACCTAATACATAAAATAATTTTTAATAACCTGTTTAATCAGAAAGGTCAAATGTTTAACAAATCTAAAAAAATTTCTCTTACCTTTTACTATATCTTTCTAGGGATGATAAAGTGAAATTAAAACATAAAAATAGAAATTTAAAAAATATAAAAATTATTTTATTATGCACCCCACTACAACAACAACAATAACATATTCAACGAAATTCCACAAGTGAAATCTGAGAAGAATAGATTGTATGCAGATCTTACCGCTACCTTATACAATTTTATAACCCACTACGATTATTAATTCATCATTATTTGAAAAGTTAGACCACGTTTTGTAGCATGTGGACACCATTTTATATATGATATAATACTTATTTTATTTTATAATATGATCAATTCATCATCATATTGTAATTAAGTTGAAAAGGTCCCAATTTTGAAAGTGGGTAGTTAATACATGCATGGTGTGGATTTTTGAATTATGAATGAAAGTATGAGACCCCATGCCAAATTTTATTTAAATAAGATAAAGTAAAAATGTATATTAAATAATATAATTTAGAGAAAAAAATGTATATATGCAAATTAGAGTATATATTTATTGATCTAATGTAATACAGAGTTTAGTAATTTTTGACTATTATTCAAAATTATATCATGAATTTCTAATTTTAAGGATGGACGACTAAAAAGAAGTTCTTTCATCGTTACTAGCAAGATAATATTATTTTAAAATTCTACGAAAGGTAAACTATAACATAATTTGAAAAGTAAAAAGTAAAATTCGCAATAAATTCTATTATCTAACATATGTGTATAATTGAAGAAAAAATAGATGGATAAAATTAAAGAAACAATTAATAAAACACCTCTATTACATATATACTTATTTTTAATATCAAAAAATGTAATTTCTTTTTTCTAGTTTTATCAAAGAAATTAATCTTGTTTTCACTCAATGTTGACCAAAGCTATATAGTAGGTCAAACAACCTAATCAAATATTTATATTATTTGGGGGCAAACAGGATTGATGAGAAAATAGAATTATGGGTCGCGAACAGTAATTCAATTGATGATGAAGAAAAAGAATTCTTAGTTCATTTTTTCACCAATTCTATCTAGGGGTTCGGGAAACAAAGAAAAGATGTGTACGAATGAGATATCTAGCAATAAGAAGAAGGAAAAGGATTAACCACACATTGTCTAACCAAATTCAATTCTCTCTTGATACGTTCCTCAAAAAATTCAATTCGGACGAAGATATTAATATGGAGTTGGAACT
>JAOTQJ010000111.1:2733505-2744439 GCA_025642045.1 Solanum sejunctum
TGCATTGACTAACTGCTACTTCACAATTGAAAGAAGCGCAAACAGTTTAAAGAGTCATTTTGTTTTATTCCATCATACTCCAAAGCCAAAAAGTAGTGAATCTTTGGCTCTATCTGAGATTGATCTCACATGCACTATACAATTTTCTAAAATTTGAACCATTTTTCACAAAGGGTTGTTACAAATTAATAAATAAAAAGGTCTAGATAAAAGTATCAATACCTAGTTTCTATAGACACAATGGACCTATGCCAATCTCAAAGTTTCACCTTTTTTTTTTTCTGGAATTTCAGTCACTATTTTTTGAGTGCGCATTGTGCAAATCCATATTAGTGTAATAGCTCACAAAGCACAATGAAGAAATAAAATGCACGAACAAATTTGATATGCAATGAGCTAATTGAAAGAACGTTAGTAGAGAAAATCAATCTCTAACTTTTCTTGTGAGATACCAATTGTTGCATTAACTCAATCATTCTTATGAGATTAGTGGCAATGGGTTATGGAACAGTGTCAATTTTTGGCTCTATTCGCAAGCCTCACGTCCTTCGTTACAAACTTTTACATATGCTTCTGGAGCTACTCGATTAGTTATAACACTTGGCAAATAAATTTGATCTCAAATTGACATGAAATCCTGGACTAAGCCAGCCCATAGAAGACTAGATTTTAAGTTCAATTTATGTATCAATACGTTTTTATCATCTGTTTCAAAACGAATGTTAATTTTAAACTTCTCATTTACCTCGAATGAGATGATGTATACCCACGAAAAGGTCTATGGCTTGTGTTACCCCACAAGTTTCAAAGCTCTTTCTTTAAAAAAAAATTCTTTGCTCAATCAAACACCGACACATAAATAGTTAAAATAACACAGTGCTTTAAATATGTTACTGACATATATGATATAAGAACCTTTACATTATCAATGACAGATTAAGTCAAGTACATTTTCTTCAACTTCTGCAGATGAGATTACAAAACTGGACCAAAAGATGACATAGTGATAATTACATGGACACGGGGAAACACCTACGGCAAAAAATAGCGATGACTATCCTCCACGAAACCAATGTTTTTAGGTAGTATAAGCGCATAACGGAACCCCAACCAGAACTTTCTCGGACAACAACAACATACCACAGACCTTACCCCTACTTAGTTGAGGTCGAGAGGCTGTTTCCCAAGGACCAAAACTTTCTGGGAGCAGCGGAAAAAAATAGAGACAGATGACTTACTGCTCACTTGGGGTAATCGATACAGAATCTACACAGAGCCCACCTTTTGAATGTGTGCAATCGATCTGTTTCATTGAAAATCTAACTTCAGTAGCAGGGTTGGACCTACTCACTATAAATTCACCCACCTTGTACTCTATCCAATTGCCAGGCTTTATATTTACACTTGCATCATCTTGATCGCCGCCATGTATGGAGTACTCACTCACTGCATGCTGGCCATCAGATGTAAACAGTTCAAATCGAACTGGCCCTAAATCCCATCCATGAGTGTGCTCAAAGTTGCAAACACGTCGGCCAAGTCTCTTATAAAATTTCCCAAGGTGGACCCTGAATGTTAGGGTGTATATATCCGGAGGAAATGGGAACTTCACTGAACCGCTTACTTCAAACCACCATACTTGCTGGCAATACGCCGCAACATGGAACCTATGTCAGCAGAAATATTAGAAGTCAGAATTTTAGACATCCTTAACAATAAAATCTTGGTTACTTTGTTTGAGGAAAAAATAAATGGATGCTAGCAATTTCCTAACAGCGGAATGCATTGTACGTGGACATACAAGAGGTCGTCTAAGCAAATAAAAGAAGTGAACTTACAGGAAAAAAAAAAGAAGAGGAAAAAACAAGTCTTTTAATAGTCAGGATTGTCCAATGATGAAGTAGAATAAAAGATGGCATTGCACCACCACGAAACTGACCCTCTTTTGCCTCCCAATAAGCTATAGATGATTAACTGAGTAATAGTAACGCTTGAAGCCCATGACTTTTATCAGATATTGCAAGGAAAAGTTCTAATCTACCCATTGTTCTTGTGCTCTAGGTAATTAGTTGCCTGATGGGAACGATTCCAGGTTTTTAACATAGATAGCATAATAGCAATAATCATGGCGTGTAATTTTGCAAATTTTATTAACAGATATAGAATAGTGAAGCCTACAACAACAACAACATATCCAGTGGAATCCCACAAGTGGAGCCTGGGGAGAGTAAAATGTACGCAGACTTTACCACTACCTCAATATGAGTTGTTAATTCTAAAACAAATGATCTGCTCTTATACACTCTATGGAGTAAGTTTACTGGCCAAGTTGTCAGAGAGAGAGAAGAATCACCCATTCCCATTATCAAAACTGTTAATACCATCATAAATAACCAAGTAGTAACTTTTACATAGAGCAAAAGAGTAAATTTTGAACTTTTTGAACAAAATCCTAATTAGAAATTGGCCATAACAAACTAACACGTCCTCTATATAGTTTCTTCCTCATTCACAAATAGGAATTTAGAACTTGTACCATCCATCAAAGGAACATTGACCAAGACAAACTATCCACAAAGTTATTCAAATCTTATTACCCCATAATATCAACTGCGAACTTCATGTGCTATAGTAGAGGATTCAAGGCCTCTTCAAAGAGTGAGGAAGAAAAGCATAGTTTTGTTGTCTTCGATTCTACCCTCAATAAGTGGTGGACAAAATGTGGGAAGAGAGGTTGAGATGATTCGACCATCTAAAGTGGAGGAGCACAAATGCCCCAATAGAAAGTGTAGGTGGTTGGTAGTGATAGGTATAAGGAGAGGCAAAGGCGGACCGAGGAAGAATTGAGGAGAGGTGATTCAACATCACACGGCACATCTTTCATCTTCAACTCACAAAGATCATGACCCTAGATAGGAAAGCATGAAGATCGAGGACTACGGTAGAGGGTTTAGTAGGAAGCTGAGCGATTTCTTCCTTTCCTTTGGGCGAGCATGGTTCTAGCTTAGAGCATGGTAATTCGTTTTTGGTTTACCAACTGAGATAATTAAGGGAATTGCAATATGGGTGTCTGTACTATCCGTTACTCTACCCGTTTCTTACCCGTTTAACATACTGGCAGGTTAAATGTTTTGTCCCTTTTCTCTAATCCTTATTCAACCTGCCCATATCTGATCCAACCCGCTCATTTGCGGGCACTAGCAATGATTACCCTCATGGTAAAGAAACTAGAGGTTATTAATATCAGGCACTATCTTCACCATATACTGGCAATGCGATCAGAAAAAGGTCCACACAAAGTCGAACTAACCTGTCTGTAGTTCACAAGAGAAAAGAGGATGAGCTGAAGCTAATTTCAAATAGACAACTACTCTAATCAAGTGATCTTCATAATAACCGAAGATATTTATTGAATTTAGCTTAAACATACTAATCTAACCTTGACTCTTCAGTAGGAAACCAGTTCCAATGTCTTCTGTCCTCACCACTAGTTATCAACATTGCTTTTGCAGAGATAGACATGCAAATCCTTCCACTAATTCTATCCAACCATACTTCCTGCAATTTCATCCCATCAAAAGAGAAGTATATATTAGTAAAATAAAGCATCACTTAATACTTTATCACCACAAATTTTAGCTACAAAGCAACACCAACCAACAAGTGAAATTCAATGGCACAAAAAAGCTCTACAAATTTATCGACTTCCTTACCCCACAACCAGGTGCCATCCCTTTTTGTTTAGTCAGTGATTAAAAAGGAAGCTGAATCTAATAATACTTCTTTCCCAATGTATTTGACATTATCACTATTTGAAAAGTGAAGCAGTTTCCTCTTTGACTACGTTTTCTTCATAAACATTTTTTCTTGAGTCGAGGGTCTATAGGAAATAGCCTCTCAACCACCCAAGGTAAAGGTAAGGTCTACATATACTCCACCCTTCTCATACCCCACTTGTGACATTATGTTGTGTGTATATGTTGTTGTTTTTGTTAATGTTGTTTAACTATTACAGTTTTATACTTCTTACGTAGTTTCTAAATATATACTCCCTCTGTTTCAATTTGTTTGGCACGAAGTTCAAGAACGTTAAAAAAGAACTTTTGAATCTTATAATCTTAAATTAAAGAACATAGAATGTACCAAAACGTTATTCAATCTTATGATCTTAAGCATGCCACACAGAGGATTAGAATTAAGAAGTTGCTAAAAAGGGAAAGAAACAATCTTTCCAAAAGAGACTAAAAGAAAAGTAAGACATACAAATTGAAAGGGGAGTAAAGAACACAATTGGATGTTTGAATTCAAGAACTATGCCTCAGTCGCAAACACATTTTGGCTCAGCTAGATGAATCCCCACTTCACTTAAGCTCATTTCATATCAATTTCGACATCCAAATTCACCTCGTACTCTATACAGTACTCTTTTTTTGGAATGAAGAGACTTCTAATACAAGTAAACTTAGCACTTTGAAAACTCCCATCTCAACATGAAGCTCTATATAGTGCTGGTAATCAGAGATAACACAACATAAGTACCAATATCAAAACAGTTGAATTAAGAACATTCCCACTTAAATTCTACTCAAAATTTATGCATTTCTTCATCAGAACATCATCCCAAACAAAATTCCCATAATCAATTCTGACCCAGCCATTTACAGTCAAAACAATGAAAAAATATCACATAAACCCCAACTCCAAGAATGTATATATATATACCTTATTGCCGTCATCAAATGGAACAGGACGAGATAAGAAAGCAAAGATGTCTTTTTTGGAAACACCATCGAATATTCTCTGGGGCAAAACGTCGAACAGGTGGTGGTAATTGGACGGAAGCTTAGAATCCCAAACGGCATCCGAAGATGCAGCTCCACGAAAAGCGCGGTTAACCCTAGCAAGATTACAGATTTCCGGTGGGGTAAGGTACATAAACACACAGGCTACACAATCTTCCGGTATGTCACCGAGACCTGGTCCGCCGTTGGCCGTCGATTCGTTCTCCGTTAAGCTGGACAATGATGCGCCCATGCGAAAATTACCTTTTAGTCCTTTCGATTTTTGGGTTGTTGAAGAAGAGAAAGGGGGTAATTTGGTCAATTCATATATGTCGTCGCCGGCGCCGGTGACTGGAGATATGGAGTGTTGGGGAAGATATTAATAGGAGAAGGAAAGTGAGAAGAAATTTGACAATTTGTGAAGTTTGACTTTTGTAATGTAATATATATTTTTTTAATTATGTTACGTTTATAATAAATTTTTTATATAACAATATTACATTAATATAATCTAATAGCTTTAAAAATTAATAATATTAATTCTTGAGAAGTATAATATAACAATGAAAATAGTATAAAAATAATAATAATAGCTTTAGATTTATAACATTTTACAAAAGAATTAAAGATATTTCGATCATCGAAATTAAAAAATAATTTATTAGCATTTCTTATCAAACATAATATTCATATTTATTATTGTAACAATTTTAACACTTCTATCAACTATTTAATTATATGAGTAGGTATAATCAAACTAATTCGATTCGACTTCGATTCTAATTTTCTTAAACTTTAATTCTTCAATTCGTGTCTCAATTTAAAACTCTCAAAAATTTTGGTGCATCAAAATTTGCCCTCAACACTCCATAAATTACTATTGAGAATTATATAATTTAATTGATCTTTACTTTGATATGACCTATTAGTATCAAGCAATTATTATATTATGTCAAAAATTATAACTAATTTAATTAGAGTGCAGTTTTATTTCGATCATGATTTTAATTCGAAGCAGTCAGTCCCATTGCAGGCCTAATTATCATAAGCAAGATATTGACGCTCCCATTAGCTTTCTTTATTTGATAGTGACTAACGTATAACTTCCACCAATTTCGGATGGATCCAAAGATTCACTATTTTTTGACTTTAGGATATGATGGAATAAAGTAAAATGACTTTTTAAAACTATCTGCGCTTCTTTCAATTATGAAGTATCAGTTAGTCAATGCAACTTTCGGTGCTTATTATGGGTCATCTGAAAACAGTCACGCTATGTTTTTAAACATTGGAGTCAGAATGCGTACATCCGATCTCTCCTTATTCCGCAAAGGCGAGAACTTTTGAGACATTGAAGTAATGTTGTTGTTGACTAAAGTGTAACTTCATAACAAGCATTAATATCATTGCTAAAACTTTAACCGAAAACGTCTAATCTAGAATGAAAAATATATACCATTCATGATAATTTTTTATGGTAGGGGCATATCTTCTTTGGATTGCATGCATTTAACAAGTTAGTGTTGAAATGATAAAATGAGAAAACTGCACTAATAACTTTATTTGGTTAATAAAAAATAAGTTATTTAGTTAGATATTTCACGAAAAATTATAATAAAATGAATGACAAATCGATAATCGTATAATATTATTTTTTAATCATTCTTTATAGTACAAGTTATTTTCACAAAGACACGTGAAATTTTTGTCAATTTATCAAAACTTGACCCATCCTTTTTTTTTTCTTACTAGATATCATATGTTTTTATATCACTAGATATGTCATATTAATATAAGGATACTCTCACTGCTATAATATTTATTTCAAACATATTATTCTAGCGAGTTTGACAAAAAGATTAAAAATAGATAAATAATATTACACTATTTTAAAAAAGTTGATAAGGATTTTAGCCAATATTTTTGAGCGCCTGAAATTAGTGTTAATAGCATGAATTTTAAAAAATTTTAAATTTCGTTATATAAAAATTCCTTGCTTTTCGCTCCTCTCCTCCTCCTCCACCACCTTCGCAATTCCTCCTTCTCTCCCATCAGTTCTTCCTCCTTCATCACCTTCATCTCACCTTTTATCCTGCACCTATCATAGTAAAATTAATAACTTCGATAAATTATTGAAATAGCTTCAAGAACAACTTTGAAAATTATTGCAACAACTCAACAATCATCGACTTATTGTAATTTATAGTTATTGTAATGATTGTCACTATGAAAAATAAGATTTGTAAACAAAAAATCTAAGAGATTTAACAGAAAGAACACTTTGAACAATCAAAATAAGACGCCTGTAAAAATAAATTTCAAAAGTTTCAACATTCACAATTAGCTTTGGACCCAATTATATGTCTAACAAAAGCCCTTTAAGCTAACTTTGGTCCAAAAAGTTTGAAATTGACAACAAAATAATGGGCCTAGTCAAACTTGGGTACCTAAAGTAGGCCCAAGCCCAAACAACCCCCAACTCCTATCTAGTGGGTCCCACAAGTTGATCCTTGGAATTAGAATCTCCAAAACCATCTATATGAAACCACTATCTTAGATTTTTTAGTACTTCCTGCATGGCAAGTTGTACATCTCCCTTTTTGATAATAAGGGTCAAAATCTTCTTTTTAGGATTCCAAACTGCCTAACTAATTTAAGTTTACAGTTTTGCCCTCCTTCACTTAAGGGTTGTTTGGCTTGTATAATAAGGAAAATCCTTGCATTAAAGAATATTTTGATGCATTTCACAAACATATCCAAAAATTTTATTTATTTTTTTAAAATTCGAGTCAAGTCAAAATCAGACAACAAAATTGAGATGGAGAAAATAGTCTATTGATTATTAATTCTTATGTTTATAATTTGAGTGAAATATCAAAAAAACCTCTAAACTTAATGTAATTTATTAGTTTCATTCTCAAATTATTGTCTGTCTAAAAAGCACCTTTTTACTTGACTAACTAAACTAAAATATACCTCCAAACCTACAAAAGTGTTAAAAATGCTCCTAAACCGAGCAAAAATTTAGGGGCTTATTTCACTTGTGTTATAAGATCAGAAGTGTATTTAAGTTCAGCTAGTCAATTAGAGAGATATTTTTAACACTATCAATACTTAAAAAACTAATAATTAATGTCAAATTTAGAAATATGTTCAATATTTGTCTCTGCTTCAATCCTTTTACCAAACAATCCCTTAGCAACACCCCCCTAGTCCACATCCAATGGTTATAAATGAAACACATAGCAAAAGCACAATCAAGAAAAGGTGACAGTTTTGCTAAATCCTGTGGGACTCCCTTTACTTTATTTTAAAGAAAAAAACACAAAGTTTTTAGCTGACAGAATTTGGTGAAAGTTGAAAAACCATGGGCAGTTTCTGTCTGGATAATTACAAAACCAAGAATCCTCCCACAGCTTGAAAAAACAGCTGCTCAATCTTGTATAAACCTTCCTATCCTCTCTCATTTCTCTTCTCAACACAAACAACTCCTTTCACACATTACAAAAAAAAGTTTATTTTTTTTGCTTCTCTTGAACCTTTTAGCAGCTTTTTCTTTCAAAGATTGAAACTCTATTCAGTGAAAAATGAAGTCTTGGTATTATGGTGATGTTTACTTAACTTGCTCTTTGTTTTGGAGTATATTTTTGGTTTTTGGGTTCTGGTGTAGTTTTGTTTTCTGTTGTTAGGCTGGTTTTTTTGGTACCATTTTGTGCCCATAGGACTAGAATGTACCTGTGAGGTAATGGTTTGACGCTAATCATAAGATTTTGCATTGTGGGGCTTTAATATTTTGAAAAATTTGTGCTTTTCGCATTGTGGGGTTTTCAAGATTTTGGATTTTTGTGCTTATCTTAAGAATTTAACTTGTGGGGTTTTTTCAAGATTGAGTTTTTCTTTATCATTTTGATGGATTCTGGTAGTTTATACTCAAATATGGGTACTGGTATGTTAGGATTAGAAATGTCATTGCATCATCAAATCCCTCAACAGAACACTCAGCATCATATGCATCAACCCCAACCCCAACCCCAACCTCCACCCCACCACTCCATGGTTTCATATGCACATCAAGAAAATGTTGATAACCAACAACAATCATTGAGGCAAGTTTTTCCATTTGGTAATAATAAGGCTAAAAATCAAAGCTTGAATTTTAGTGATGATGATGAGCCTGTTCCTGGTGTTAGTGCTGACAACAATAGTACTGATGATGGGAAGAGGAATAGTAGTAATAAGACTTGTCCTTGGCAAAGAATGAAGTGGACTGATAACATGGTGAGGTTGTTGATTTTGATGGTTTATTATGTTGGTGATGAAGTTGGTTCTGAAGGGAATAACAATATGGATCCTAGTGGAAAAAAGAAGACTGGTAGTGGTGGGGGTGGGGGTGGGGGTGTAGGGGTTTTGCAGAAAAAGGGGAAATGGAAATCAGTTTCTAGAGCAATGATGGAGAGGGGTTTTTATGTGTCTCCACAACAATGTGAAGACAAATTCAATGACTTGAATAAGAGGTATAAGAGAGTTAATGACATTCTTGGTAAAGGGACTTCTTGTAGAGTTGTGGAGAATCAAAAGTTGCTTGATACAATGGATCATTTATCACCAAAGATGAAGGAGGAAGTGAAAAAGTTGTTGAACTCTAAGCACTTGTTTTTTAGAGAAATGTGTGCTTATCATAATAGTTGTGGCCATAATGGTGCTAGTGGGAGTGGAGTTGCTAATGCACAAGCTCATCAAAACCAACTAGAGCTGCAGCAGCAGCAGAGGTGTTTGCATTCATCAGAAAATGCCAATGCCAATGCCAATGCAAGAATTGGGGCTAGTTTAGTAGAAGGGCCTAAGATGTCAAAAGGGGCAAGTGGAGAAAATGAGGACGAGGACGACGAGGAGGATGAGGATGAAGATGAGGAGGACGAGGACGATGAGGTAACCGGTGCTAGAGGACACGACCACGACCACCACCAGAGTCATGACGAGGACTATGACTTGGATGAAAGATCAAGAAAGAGGCAAAGAAAGTTGGGAACTTCATCACCAATGGTACAACAATTTTGTACAGAATTGGCTAATGTAGTTCAAGATAGAGGAAGGAGTCTAGTTGACAAAAGACAATGGATGAAAACTAAAATGATGCAATTAGAAGAACAACAAGTTAGCTGTTTGTCTCAAGCATTTGAGCTCCAAAAGCAAAGATTGAAATGGAAGAAATTTATAAGCAAGAAGGAAAGGGAAATGGAAAGGGAAAAACTTATTAATGAGAGGAAAAAATTGGAGAATGAAAGAATGGTGCTTTTGTTGAAGCAAAAAGAACTTGAGCTTCTTGATTATCATCAACATCATCCAAATAATAACAATAGAAATAGTGATCCTTCTTCTGTTACTGGATGATGAAAATTTTTGTACTTATACTAGAAGAAGCTAATCTAGAATATAAGATGTAATATGTAAATATTTATATTTATTTATATATGCTTTTTGCCTTGTGTTTTTTTCAAATTTGAATCTTGCATCAAGTCT
The DNA here is from genome assembly GCA_025642045.1 of Solanum sejunctum. Taxonomy (NCBI): domain Eukaryota; kingdom Viridiplantae; phylum Streptophyta; class Magnoliopsida; order Solanales; family Solanaceae; genus Solanum; species Solanum sejunctum. The sequence continues at coordinate 2,743,807 of JAOTQJ010000111.1, forward strand.
TTTGAGCTTCTTCATGGTCTTCAATTTGTCTGTTCAGCTTTTGGGTTATATACCTATGTTGTTCGGGCTCTTTAAAACTGTCGATTGTACTATTCTATATTCTAAAAGTAGTTCATTTTAGAGAATTCGATGATGTGGGAATTCCCCCATCACATAAGGGGGTTCCTATAGGGGTCAGGTACACTCTATCTGAAAATGAGACAGAAATGAATGCAAGATTTCAAAAGCTTGCAAGACTTGAAGCTCAGAAATAGATGATTTGAGATCCGTTGAATTCAAATCATAAGGCATAAAAGTCTTTTTTCTCCCACTTGAATAGAAGAATGAAGGGAGGAAGTCAATTGCCCCTTCTAACCGATAGGGAAATCCTTACACAAAGTCCATAAGCTAACCGATAGGGAAATCCTTACATAAAGTCCATAAAAAAGTATGAACTCGATCTTCAGTTCTTACCACAATTTTCTCAAATAAAGGAAGGATGATGATCAGTGTGTAAAATGCTCTAAAAATAGTTCATTTTGGAGGATTCAATACGAGTGAGACAATAATTTTAGAGAGTTCACGATATTGATTTGTAGTGTATAATAGTAATCACATTTTTCTTACTCTTGGATTTATCTTTATTTGTGTTTT
>JAOTQJ010000111.1:2793155-2834482 GCA_025642045.1 Solanum sejunctum
CAACCTTCCACCAACCATTTGCCTACCAATTTTGAATAAGTGGGAGTTGCCAACTTGGACCAAAAATTCAACAGAAACAACTATCAGTATTATTAACTAGCTAGTGACGAGAATCATATAAATTGATAACGGAGCCACAATATAAAAGAACAGTTAAATAAACATCATTTATCACTCATTGCGAGTACATATTTATCAATCTATAAAGGTTTATGAGTTATGATTCAATGAATCACATCATAAATAATTTTTTTTAGAAATAATTTCATAAATCTTCCTTTACGTTATAGTATGATGTATTTCGTTTTTAAATCTTGGCTCCATGAATTTTAACTTGGAGATTCCTCATAATGACCTTGTAATTAACCGATGATAATGACTTTGTAATGTGAGCAAATCTCAGACTAACATGGACAAATCAAGTCCTATTTAATACCTTAAAAAATGCAGTTAATTCAGTTTTAAAATTATTAAAAAAATATTAAGGTTGCATAGAAGTTGGCATAGGATAATATTATAAAACCTTTATTTTGTTAAGAAAATCTTATTATTATAATCAACGAATATCTCGAAGTTAGCAAACAGCAAGTTCAATACATCCTATTTTCTCCGTTTCAATTTATACGAGGTACTTGATATCATACAAAGTTTAAAAAAAATTAACTTTAAAATTTATTTTTTATCCTTAATGAAATGAATCTCAGCCACACAAATATTTCAGAATGAATATAGGTCACAAGTTTCAAAAGTTCTTTTTTTTCTTAAACACCATGTTAAGTTAAAGGATGTCACATAAAATGGACAAATAGAGTATCATTTATGTGACTATAAAAGCATTTTGTTAAAATTAAAAAAAAAAGGAAGCATTTTATTTTTAGCCAACAAATCAAGAAACAGAAGTCATGCAGAGTAACAGCAACGACGACAATAACATACCTAATCGAATCCCACAAGTAGGGTCTGGAGAGGATAAAATGTACGCAAAATTTATCACTACCTCATAGAGATAGAGAGGTTATTACCCGGATGCAGAGTAACAGCGACGTGGAATATAAATTTATGTCTAAAAGTTCATGAAAATATTCAATGACTAACAGGTATGAACCCATAACTTTTAAATATAACAGGTTCAATACTAAAAAAACTCGAAGGTTTCAGCAAATAAAAATTAAATTCTAGATTCGCCTCTACTAGAAAATATAGAATTAGTGTCGCATAAATTGAAATCGATGGAGTGTCAGAGCAACTACTACCTCTATTGGGAACAGCCTCTCTACCTTCAATATAATGGAAGGATTTGTGCACGCTTTATCCTCCCGAACCCCATTTCTATGGGATTACACTAGATATGTTGTTGTAGTACCAGCGATGTAATCTATATTGCACAAACTCTTCATATATGCCGACAAATACATATCGGATCCTTCAAAAATAATGCATCTTTTGCAGAATTTGACACAAGTGCGACAATATTTTTGGACAATCCGAGCAACATAGAGGGTAATTACTAAAATATTTTGTGTTATGGATGGATAGACTCTTATTGTGTGACATTCTCTAATATCTATAAATAATGGTGTACTCTAAAAACAAAGAAGCAACACACAAAAATGGAGTGGGAGTGGAACTATGTTGTTTGGTCAATAATCATCATAGTACCAACTCTAATCATAGTATTTTCCAAAAGAAATTCTTCTTCTTACAAGTTACCACCAGGACCACCTGGTTTGCCAATTTTTGGCAACATGTTTGATCTTGGAACATTGCCATATCAAACAATTGCAGGATTTAAACAAAAATATGGCCCTGTTGTATGGTTCAAAATTGGCTCTGTCAGGACCATGGCAATTTTATCAGCCAAGACAGCTGCTGAGTTTTTCAAGAACCATGATTTCACCTTCGCGGAGCGCAAAATCATCGACACCATGTTGGTTCATGACTACAACCTAGGGTCATTGGCTATAGCCCCGTATGGCACGTATTGGCGCGTGCTAAGGAGGATATGCACAGTTGAAATGTTTGTGCACAAAAGGATCAATGAAACGGTGCACATAAGGCGAAAATGTGTGGACGACTTGCTTCATTGGATTGAGAAAGAAGTGAATTCAGTGGAAGTCAAGGGAAGTGGGATTGAGGTAACGCGATTTGTGTTCCTCTCGACGTTTAATATGCTAGGGAATTTGATGTTGTCGCGTGATTTAGTCCATCCAAGATCGGAAAAGGCTTCTGAGTTCTTCAATGCTATGATGAAGATCATGGAGTTGTCAGGCACTCCAAATATCTCAGACATTTTTCCATGTCTTAGGAGGTTCGATTTACAGGGGTTGAAGAAGAAGATGCATCGCAAAATAGGAAAAACTTTAGAGATCGCCTCTACATTTGTCAAGGAACGGATGAAGGAGCGCGAGAATGGTGGAGAAAAAAAGAAAGATTTTTTAGATGTGTTGCTTGAATTTGAGGGTAGTGGGAAAGATGAACCAGCTAAGTTATCAGAACATCAGATCAACATATTCATATTGGTAAGTCATAGAATCTTGTTGTGTTCTACCCTAATTTTCCAAGATTATCAGTTCAACATAGGCAGTAATTGTAGCATAAATCTGACAGTTTAAAGCATATGACCCTTGACATTAAGATGCTAGTGTACAATGTACATACCCCTTTGTCAAAATGGGCAAGGGGCAGCCTGGTGCGCAAAACATCCTGTGTTCATGTAGGATTCAGGAAAGGCTGCACCCCAAGAGGGTGTGATTTAGGCAGTCTTCCTCAGTGGTTGATTCTACGAATCAGCCCGTGACTTAAAGGTCACACAGGGACAATTATCCCTTATACATACTTCATGTTTTAAGATTAATCTTGATTAGATACAAAAATGCAGGAGATGTTTTTAGCAGGCACAGAGACAACTAGCAGCAGCGTGGAATGGACGTTGTCAGAGCTCCTACGCCACCCTGAAGCAATGGCAAGAGTAAAAGCAGAGATCTTTGAAATTGTCGGACAAAGGAAGTTTGAAGAAAGTGACATTGACAATCTGCCTTATATGCAAGCTGTGGTTAAAGAAGTGCTAAGATTACATCCTCCCCTTCCTTTCTTAGTGCCAAGAAGAGCGATGCATGACACTAATTTCATGGGGTATGACATACCAGAAGACACTCAAGTGTTCGTGAACGTTTGGGCAATTGGAAGAGATCCTGAATACTGGGATGACCCCGTGGATTTCAAGCCCGAGAGGTTCCTTAACTCAAAGACTGATTTCAAAGGACAATGTTATGAGTTTTTACCATTTGGTGCTGGCAGGAGGATGTGCGTAGGCCTTCCTTTAGGTAATCGAATGTTACACTTCGTTTTAGGCTCGTTGCTTCATGAATTCTCTTGGGAACTTCCTAGTAATGTCACTCCTAAATCAATGGACATGAAGGAGAGGATGGGAATGACAGTGAGGAAATTCAATCCTTTGACAGCAGTACCAAGAAAAACATCTGGTAAACCAGAATCACTTTAAGATTGTCCTTGATGCTAAGACATGAAGCCACACAGAACATAAAATTTGACTTTCTTGTGAATTTTCTTGTAATAAAAAGCTGAGATATTAGTTTTGTTAATGCATTTGAGTTATCTTAAGCTTACGTTTGGAATATTTACAGCCTAGTAAGAACCTGGATTCGCCTCTGTATATATGGCCGAATTTAAAACCAACTAGTTAGGTACGCAAATCTAAGGAAACTACGAGATAGCACCACGAAAGCATACAGAATTATAGTCACGACCCAAGCACATGGCACGTACTATATGCTTTGGCCTAGTAGACTTCACAGATTTGGCTTTTGGGCTACGCCAACATCGAGTCCAAAAATGTGTGTACCATGTCAACTTGAGCTATGCCTCATAAAACTCTTCACTTTCCTCTCACATTTCGATAAGGGATTCAGCTAATATTTCATGTGCACATCATCTTCGGAAGTTTGTTAGCTTAAAAGCCTGTCGACTCCTGCTTGACCCGCCCTTATCAACTCTCCACAATATGAAGTTGCATCAGGATCATGACACAAAGGAAAAGATCAGTTAACAGACAAAATCCTAGGCCTAAATGGACCAAAGGAACTGCCTTCAAGCTTTCAACAATCAGTGCACTGATAAGGCACAATTTTTACTTTATGAGAATAAGGTGACCTACAAAAATAGATACTGGGTCTCGGTCAGGTCTCAGGGTTGAATCTTGAGGTCGGTGCAGGGGTCCAGCCTTTAAAAGGGCTCGGGTCGGGTCCGGGGTAATATTACTTTATGATAACGTGTTCTGTATGATTCAGTATACATGTGCAACACACACATCGAAATACTAAATTTCTTGAAAAATTATGAACTTTTTTAGTAAAATATCACTCAATTCAAGGTAACATTAGAGCAGGCAGATCTTAACTTGAACAACACTATAACTAATTATAAAATAATACTTTCACATGGTTACTCCAAAAACAAATAGGTCTACATGTGAATGAATGTACCAAAAACCTAAGAAATTTTTTTAAAAAATATTGAAAACTTTACGTGTTGATAATTTTTAAGTTGGGTGAACCTTCATGCTAGGTGCTGGTCACGACTCCCTATTTAGATCGTGACAACAAACATATAAGCAAGAATAGCAAGAAATATAAATCTATTATTGACGTTTTAACATTGTGTGATTTATAGATTACGTGATTTATAGATTACGTTTTCGACAGTAAGATTAGTTGTTGACACTTATTTTGGGACAGAAGAAGTGTTAGATAAAAGAGAAACCATTAAAAATAACTGATGATTATGACTTTGTAATGAGAGCCAATCTCAGACTAACATGGCCAGATCAAGTTGGCAAAGGGCAAACAGCTGCTGAGTTTTTCAAGAACAGCATGATTTTGCCTTCAGGGAGCGTAAAATCATCGACACCATGTTGGTGCATGACTACAGGCTAGGGTCCTTAGCTATATCCCCGTATGGAACGTATTGACGCATGCTAAGGCGGATATGCACCATTGAAATGTTTGTGCACAAACAGATCAATGGAACAGCGCATGTCAGGTGAAATGTGTTGATGACATGCTTCATTGGATTGAGAAAGAAGTGAATTCACTAGAAATCAAGTGAAGTGGGATTGAGGTAACATGATTTCTGTTCCTCTCGACATTTAATATGCTAGGGAATTTGGTGTTATCACATGATTTCGTCCATCCAGGATCGAAAGAGACCTCTGAGTTCTTCACCGTCATGATGAGGATCGTGGAGTGGTCTGTCCATCCCAATATCTCTGAAGAAGATGCATTGTGAAATGAGAAAAGCTCTAGAGATCGCCTCTACGATAGTCAAGGAACAGATGAAGGAACGAGAAGGCAGTGGAGAAAAAAAGAAAGAGTTTTCAGATGTGCTGCTTGAATTTGAGGGTAATGGAAAAGATGAACCAGCTAAGTTATCAGAACATCAGATCAACATATTCATATTACGAAGCTTGTCAAACTTTTCCTATTGTTCATATTGAAATCGAGAATACTAATGTACATAACAATAACAATTACGCCTCGATCCCAGACAAGCTAAGTCTGCATTGATATCACTTATTTGTTACTTGAGATGAATCTTGATTACAAATGAAATGCAAGAGATATATTTAGCCGGATCAGAGACTACTAACAGCAGTCTGGAATGGATGTTGACGGAGCTCCTATGCCACCCTGGAGCAATGGCAAGAGTAAAAGCAGAGGTCTTGAAATTAAAGGATAGAACAAGAAGTTTGACGAAAGTGCCATTGAAAATCTGCCATACATGCAAGCTGTGGTTAAAGAAGCACTAAAATTACATCCTCTCCTTCCTTTCATATTGCCAAGAAGAGCATTGCCGACACTAACTTCATGGGGTATGATATACCAGAAGACACTCAAGTGTTGGTTAAAGTTTGGGCAATTGGAAGAGATCCTGAATGCTGGGACGACCCTTTAGATTTCAAGCACGAGAGGTCCTTAACTCGAAGACTGATTTCAAAGGACAATGTTTTGAGTTCTTACTATTTGGAGCTGGCAGGAGAATGTGTGTAGGCCTTCCTTTAGGTAATTGGTGATCAAATGTTACACTTCATTTTGGGTTTATTACTTCATGAATTCGATTGGGAGCTTCCTAGTAATGTCACTCCAAAATCAATGGACATGAAGGAGAGGATGGGACTAACATTAAAGAAATTCAATCATTTGACGGCAGCACCAAGGAAAACATCTGGTTAGAATTTGACTTTCCTGTGAATTTGCTCGTAATAAACGCTGAGATATGAGGCTTTAGGAATAATGTATAATGAACCTCAGCAATGTTGTCATCTCTGTATAGCAGAAGCGGGTTCTGTGGGTTAAACAGAATCCTTGCTTTTAACTCAATTATGTATGCATATGCAAAACAAAAGTTAAAAAGGTATGTACAGAATAAGAGCACAGTCTTACCGAATCCAGTCTTTCGATCCTGGATACACCTTTTCATGTATAGCCTAAGTTAGAATCAATAAGTCAGGTAATTGAATCTAAGCAAACTACGAGAGAGTATCACGAAAGCATACAAAACGATTATCACAAGTCACGGCCCAAGCACATGGCATGTATTGTCCAATTTGGTCCAACAGACCCAACAGATTTGTCCTTTGGGCTACACCATCATCGAACCCAAAAGTGTCATACCAAGTACCTTATAAAACTCTTCACTTTCCTCGCATTCTGATATGGATTCGCATAAGGTATTATGTGTACCTTACATTCAGAAGTTTTTTTAACCAAAGTTGGGGGTATTAACTGTAAATGACTTCCACTTATTCTTTTATAATCGTTTTTCTTCTAATAATTCCTTTTTCAACTAATAATATGGCCAATCATGAGATATTTAAATTCTAACAAATAATTAAAAGAGACTACTTACCGCTTAGAACCTCGCTGAGTCCTGTTTGATCCGCCCTCATCAAATGCCCTCCATCAGGAACATGCTCATGAAGCCAAAAACATGATATTTTGGGATGCAAAAAGCAGATATCTGGTTAACCTCAGACAGTTGCTCTAGGATACTTCACCATTTCCAACATTAGCATAACCTTAAAGAAAAATTTTAGTACTCTGGATCAGGTTTTTTTCACTAGTTAAGGTTATATACATTTTTCAACTCTGAATCACCTGGAGCTTTGCAGAAACAATATTCCATATAGCAGAGTTAAATGGAGCTGACTCTTCCATGGGAAATTGGAACTTTTGTATCAATCTCTAGGAAATGAAATTGATCTCTCCAGAACAATCATCCTGTATAACAACATTTTACTATGACGGACAAGTTTTCGGTTGGACTGACTTTCATATTATGTTCTCTATAATAGCATCTCACTATAGTGAACAGAAAATATCCGAATGTTATAGAGAGGTTTGACAGTATTTAGCTTTAGGATATAGAAATTATAGCTTCATTAACAACATCTCTCCATATAACAAAGTTAGATAGTTTAGGTCAAATATCACAATGAAACACAAGACAACAATGTTAAATATGATCTAGACTTGGCCATCAATGCTAAAACCTCTATCTGCAGCGTAATCAACAAAACTGTAAAGTGGCATGACTTTGTCTCCGTACTTCTCGAGACCATCTAACTCTCTCTTAGCCTGCGTTCTAAGATCCTCGGCAACTTTCACAGCCTTCTCAATGCCATAACTGCTGACATAGCTTTTGCCTTTCTTTTTCTTCCCCTCGGTTTTGTCCTCGGTCTTCTGTGCTTCTAATATATCATCAACAACCCGATATAAGACACCAACAGCTCGACCATATTTTCTCATGTGTTGGATCTCCTCATCTGAAGCACCACCCAAGAGAGCTCCACAAACAGCAGAGCACTCACCCATTTCACCATATTTCTTTTCTTGAACAAAATCAACAGCATTTGGTCCACCCTCAAGGTCAAGAAACTGACCAGCAGCCATGCCAGTGGACCCCACAGCTCGAGCAATCTCTGTAATGACCCGGAGGACTCGATCTTCGGGAACAAGATCACTTGGAGTGTGAGACACAATGTGCTGGAAACCAAGAGGGAACAAGGCATCCCCGGCTAAAATTGCCATATCTACACCAAAAACTGTGTGGTTTGCAGGTAGACCTCGTCGAGTTGTGTCATCATCCATGCAAGGCAAATCATCATGAATCAATGAAGCCGCATGAACCTAAATAAACAGATCCAGGCCAAATATGGAATTAAGATATAGTGTCAAATGTAAACATCAATACAACAGCAAATCTCAAGTTCAATCAGAGGATCAACCCACAAAGATATTGAGTTAGAAATTGCCATATCATATACAATTAAAATTCATTCAGTGACCACATTACACAAAACCAAACACAAATAGTATAAGTGCTGAACCTACTTGCTGTTGCATGTTCAGCTGCCTCGAGAATTTGGTCAAGGTTTTATCATGAATAGAACTGAATAAGCACCACTTCTTTTTTATTTGACAAGTCAAAATAGACCCTCATTGAACTGAGTACAGAAAGATTGCGCAGAAACAACAGTTGCAAAAAATCAGCTCCTTCTACTCCACAAGGCAGATGAAGTGCATAAACTTTTTTACATTACTGGTGTTGCTCATTTTGCACCAAAAATCCGGAAATGACATACAGCTGAACTTAATAAAATAATGTTTCAAATTCTAAGAAAATGTCCAAGCGGTCGAAGACATGAAATAACAATAGAAGCATCACTAGGTAAATTCTTTCCATATGTCTAATCTTTGGCAGCTGGGAGATATGAGAATCCTTAATAACAAAAGCTAAATATTAATCCTACAATGTGGACACTTTAGTTTATTATTCAAGAAAAGCTCCGCAAGAAACTTAAGTAATGTCATATCCTGTTTAACAAGGCTACAACAACTGAAGCAAGCAGAGAAAAGTTTTAACAAACATATGAGGGTCAACAAGTGTGTGTCCTTGTCACCCAAATGAAGATTAGTCACTCACAAAACCAAATACACAGTTTCTCAATAGTTTAAGAGGCAACTCCCTAGTTTCAAGGTAAAATATGATAAAGCCAATCTCTTTTTTTAGCTAGATGTACATTCATATGTAATAGCCCTGGGAAAGTGTAACATTTATGTTAAGCTTTCAATTTTCGCCTAGATAGCTGGCTATCTGTATATTTATGCCAAGGGGTCAGGTGATTTTCCTGGAAAAAAAATTCAAAAAGATAAAAAATTGATAATACTGTTTTGTAAATATCCTGGTAACAACAGCACTACTTCTTCATGAGCACGACCAGCACCATGCAATGTAATAGTAGCTTCTCTCTCCCTCTCTTTTGTGGGGGTGGGGGATGTAGTAAATAAGGCAATAAGGGGGAGCTTTTTTCTCAGGCAAAGCAAATAATGAAATCAAATGAAGAACAAACCATCTCTAAGGCACAGGCAGTGGGAAAGGCAGCAAGGCGATTTCCACCGAAAAGCTCACAAGCCGCAACACACATGATAGGTGGGGACCTTTTGGTACCCTTGGCCAGGACAGAGTAGCGCATGGCCTCATATATCTGATTTGGGTACTTAACTGGAACCGCCTCATCAAGTTTCTGGTTGATATCACGAATTAGAGTTGTCCAATAAGTCTTAAGATCAAACTTGACGGACTCAGATGCTGTTGAAACAGAAGAAGAACACTGGATTGTTTTCTGCATAATCATGCGGCTCCTTGGAAGACATATATTAGGTGCACCGCTCATCACCATAGAGAAAATCATAACTGATCCCTGTTTTCCTCTCTTTCCTTGATAGATTCCTGCTAATATTCACAACCAACTGAGATATTTTGAGTTAATTATGTATATTATCTAACCCAACAAGCTTTCTCCCAAAAATAATCAACATTTGAGTGCAACATTGAAGTAAATACATCCAACACGCAATTAGCACTGCCTAAATTACACTACTCTTTTTAATTTTAGTGACATCTTCCCACAAGGGCCGTCGTCAATTCCAATTAGGGAACACATATTCTTAGATGATAAACACTAATCAAACAGGAAAAACAGATTCGGAAATTCAAAAAATAAGCAAAAATATCAAGATTGCTACTAAAAAACATCATGTTAAACACAAGCTGGAATTACAAAATTACTGCCAATTCTTCCATCATTTCACCACGTCACACCATCAACTCCTCATCCCAAAAGACCACAGCAGACAACACATAGTAATTGAGTATTAGTAGAAAATGGCATTCTCCCATCTTGCAGACAAGCTTACACAGGCCACATGGAAGAGTGAACATGACCCCATTTACAAAATGTATCACCCTGAGTCCAACCGATGACCTAAAGAATGAATCATATTTTATCCTTCTTGCTCACCATTTCAAGTCTAAGGTGCTAATATTCATCAATAAATCACTTACTCCTCAACCCCAAATTAGTTGAGGCAAGCTATATCATCCATTGAATCTATTCCGTTCTATGTATTCAAGAAATTCATCATAGTTAGACTACCATTAGACTTGCGGGTTTTTAGTAATGGGTATCCATTCCGCTCTATGCATTCAAAGAGCTCATCATAGTTAAGACTATCATTAGACTTGGGGGTTGTTAGTTGTGGGTTCATCCTAACCAATGAACCCAATAGCTTTGGCTTAGATTCTATATATGGTTAAAGTTTTCACTAAGAAGTACAAATAATTGATTCCAAAACCAGTAAAGAAATTGAGTTGGGATAGAATTCCAAAGTCAAATCCATAAAGCTCAAGTCCTGAATACGCCTCCGTGTAGACCTGCTCAACTCTCATATGTATCCCGAATTCCATTTCCCCCTATGCATCAAGTACTAGACTATCGGGTTGTTACTTACATATTCATCCGAACCCATAAACCCAATACCTTTGGTCCGACTCTTCATATGTGCTAAAAATTCCACAAAACAAGTGCAACTGATTAATTCCCAACCCATTTAGAATCCTGAACTCCAATCGATAAAGCTCAAATCCTGAATACACCTCCCCGTAAACTAGCTCCGACACCACATATTCCACTGTATGTATTCAAACAACTCATCATAGTTAGACAATCATTAGACCATGGGGTTGTTACTAATGACTTCATCCGAACCCATAAACCCAATAATTTTGACTCAAATTCTATATATATGTTACAAAATTTCACTAAACAAGTACAAATAATTACAATTCCCAATCCATCAAGAATCCTGATCTCGAACCCATAAAATTCAAGTTCTGAATATCCCTCAAGTTAAACTACTCATCAATCATCCTACTTTACACCAAATTAACATCTCCTAGTTCTAATGTTCTTATAGTCATCTATTAACAATGTAGTTGGGGAAAAAATTAATTTTACTATTGGGAATTTATATAAATAAAAGAAAAATCTAAAAAATAATAAAAATAAAAATAATACTCGAGAGATTCGTAAGTGCTACCTTAACAGGAATGGGAAATTTGATTCCCCGGTGAATCTACTCTCCGGCGCCGGCGAAATCGGCTTATCTACTCACAGTTCTCAGTAATTTCTATTTTTTTGGTTCGGATCTCAGATTGCGTATGTTAACGAATTTTAGTTCAGATTCGTTAAATAACCTCTCAATGGAAATGGTGTGCCACTATGTAATATATTGTAGGAAAAATTTATTTGTATTCGGTATTTATTTATATATTTATAATGAGAAATTTTCGAAATTTACTAAGCCAATTTTCACCTTACCAGTAAATACCTTCTTGATGTATCGATTTTTGGTTTAGATTGAGATGCATGGTTGTTATGGCATGACTAATATCTCTCTATTTCAACTCTTAACATGGCTTAGTACGTACATACATACGTATTATTGCATGACTAATATCTCTCTGTTTCAACTCTTAACAAATGAGCGTGTAGTTATGGCATGACTAATATCTCTCTGTTTCAACTCTTAACATGGCTAATCATGATTAGCCATGTTACACTACTCTTTTTAAGTTTAATGACATCTTCCCACAAGGATCATCATCAATTCCAGTTAGGGAACGCATATTCTTAGATAATAAACACTAATCAAACAGGTAAAACAGATTTCGGAAATTCAAAAAATAAGCAAAAATATCAAGATTGCTACTAAAAAGACACCATGTTATACACAAGCTGGAATTACAAACTACTGCCAATTCTTCCATCATTTCACCACGTCACACCATCAACTCCTCATCCCAAAAGACCACAGCAGACAACACATAGTAATTGAGTATTAGTAGAAAATGGCATTCTCCCATCTTGCAGACAAGCTTACACAGGCCACATGGAAGAGTGAACATGACCCCATTTACAAAATGTATCACCCTGAGTCCAACCGATGACCTAAAGAATGAATCATATTTTATCCTTCTTGCTCACCATTTCAAGTCTAAGGTGCTAATATTCATCAATAAATCACTTACCCCTCAACCCCAAACTAGTTGGGGTAAGCTATATCATCCATTGAATCCATTTTGTTCTAGGTATTTGAGAAATTCATCATAGTTAGACTACCATTAGACTTGGGGGTTGTTAGTAATGGGCATCCGTTCCTCTCTATGTATTCAAAGAGCTCATCATAGTTAAGACTATCATTAGACTTGGGGGTTGTTAGTTGTGGGTTCATCCGAACCAATGAACCCAATAGCTTTGGTTTAGATTCTATATAATGTTAAAGTTTTCACTGAAAAAGTACAAATAATTGATTCCAAGACCAGTAAAGAAATTGAGTTGGGATAGAATTCCAAACTCAAATCCATAAAGCTCAAATGTTGAATACGCCTCCATGTAGACCTGCTCAAACTCTCATATGTATCCTGAATTCCATTCCCCTCTATGTATTCAAGTACTAGACTATGGAATTTTTACTTACACGTTCATCCGAAACCATAAACCCAATAATTTTGATCAGACTCTTTATATGTGCTAAAAATTTCACTAGACAAGTACAAAAGATCAATTCCTACATGTAGACTGGCTCGGACATTACATATTCCTCTCTATGTTTTCAAAGAATTCATCATAGTTAGACTATCATAAGACTCAGAGGTTGCTAATTAATTACAGGCTCATCCAAACCAGGAACCCAATATTTTTGGCTCAGACTCTATATGTGCTAAACATTTCACTAAACAACTACAACTAATTAATTCCCAACCCTTTTAGAATCCTAAACTCCAATCTATAAAGCTCAAATCCTGAATACACCTCCCTGTAGACTGACTCAGACACTACATATTCCACTCTATATATTCAAGCAATTCATCATAGTTAATAACAACTTCATCAAACCCATAAACCAGCTTTAGCTCAAATTCTATATATACATTAAAAAATTTCACTAAACAAATACAAATAGTTACAATTCCCAATACATCTAGAATCCTGACCTCGAACCCATAAATTCAAATTCTAAATTAAACTACGTATCAACCATCCTACTTTACACCAAATTAACATCGCCTCGTTCTAATGTTCTAATCGTCATCTATAAACAATGTAATTGGGGGCAAAAATTAATTTTATCATTGGGAATGTATATATATAAAAAAAAATGGAGAGATTCGTAAGTGCTACCTTAACAGCAACGGGGAATTCGATTCGCCGGTGAATCTTCTCTCCGGCGCCGTCGAAATCGACTTATCTACTGTCAGTTCTCAGTAATTTCTATCTTTTTGGTTCGGATCTCAGTTCAGATTCGTTAAATAACCTCTCAATTTCTTTCAAATGGAAATAATGCGCCACTATATAAAATATAATAAAAATTTATTTGCATGCGGGGTATTTATATATTTATAACGAGAAATTTTCGTAATCCATTAAATCAATTTTCATTTTCATCAATTTTGGATGGAGTCAAAGATTCACTATTTTTTTATTTTGGGTATCTCTTTAAACTGTATGCGCTTCTTTTAATTGTGAAATAGCAGTTAGTCAATACAACTTTCGACGCTCATCATGAGTCATTCGAAAATAGTCGCGCTATATTTTTTAACATAAGGATCAGACTACGTACATTCGACCACCTCCTCTTATACCGTAATGGACGAGAGTCTTTGAAACATTGGAGTAATGTTATTGTTGTTGATTAAACTAATTTTCACTTTCTTGGTACATACCTTCTTGATGTATTGATTTTTGCTTGTAATTGACTATGCTAATTTTGATAAAATTGGATTAGATTGAGATGCATGCTGGCCTAGTATAGTCATTAAAGTATAATTAAAAATTATTTGTGATTGATATTTATATATTTGAAATTTTCGTACATCAACTTTTACTTTATTGATAAAGCTTCTCAATGCATAGATTCATGATAGGCAGTTAATTTGGATGGAGACTCTCGCGGATCTAATATATTCGTTGAAGTATTTTTTTAATTATTTTCTTTCAATTTTTAAACTGATCGTCATTTTATTCCACAAATTTTATTTCCTCTTTCATTTTCCCTTTTCCTTAGAAATATAATTTACTATAAATGTCAAGTGTGGATAAGTTTTTATTAATATTCATATCTAATACTAAACAATTTGGAAAAAGTTTTAAGAAAACACACTCTTAAGAAAACTATAAATATTATGTTCATAAATTCAAATCATAAAAATAGTCAAAAATATAAAATAAAATTATTTACAATAGACCCTCGTTATCTCTTTTTAAGTATACAAAACTCACCAAGCAAACAACTTAAATCATTTCCCAATGAACTAAAGTTTTCTTCCACTAAAAATGTAATACAAAAGCACTAACCTATTGTGGACCAAAAACTTTTATAGAAAATAATAATGTATTTTACTAAGAAATAATGTTCCAACAGCATGGATAAATGTTTTGTTGTCCAACTTTGTCTTCCTATTTGCCCTTAAAATTGTTCTCTTTCTATTTTGTTATTTGAATAATTAATTCTTGTTTCTCCATATATGTATAAGATTTCAAATAATATTTGCAAATTAGGATTTAGTTATGAAATGAGAATCTAGAATTTATAGTCGATAAATTCAGAATGGATGTAATACTATTATATATTACTTATACATATGTATATAGTTTAAGTTGAAAGCACTGACTTCAGTTAAAGCGACAAATTTGTAACAAGCGTGATCATAGATTATGAATTTATATATTCATGTTTTCAAAACACTTATTGCACTTTTGACTAGTGAAACAAAAACAATAATATACCCTGTGTAATTCAATAAATAAGGTCCATGAATGGTAAAACGACACAAATCTTATCTTTTAGAAGTTGTTTTCGATAGACTTTCGGCTAAAAAAATAAAGTTGGTTGAATATTTGACTAGTGAATCAAACAAGGTAAATCGTGGGAGTTGTGTTCTTGATTCTTGTTGTTTTCTCTTCACTTAAAGCATTAATAGGAGATTATCTTCTGTGCATTTCTTAATGGCACATGTTCACTAACACAAAGTGGCTAAAAACATCCATTCCAACAACAACATTAACATAACCAGTGTAATCTTAACAAGTGGAGTTCAAGGATTAGGTAGAGTATATTCAGACCTTACCGGTTATTTCTGAAAGATCTTTAGCTTAAAATAAAGTATTTCCAAAGCAGTAATAACAACGAAATAATGTGAAATGGACATTGGAGAGTATATATAAATCAATAGAAGAGCAGTAGTTTTATGTCAACATTGAAATGAACACCTTGGATTATCAGATGGAACCTTAAGCAGCAGCAGGAAGAAACAAAAGAATATACAAAACCTCACTACAACTCAATCAGGCCAACAACAAACTCATCTTTGAGTGATTCTGATTAGTCATTTAGGTGTATTAATCATGATACATGTGGTACGCGTTCGGGTTACTATCCCTGTGGAGAAAATACTCACTACTAGCTCTACCACAAGATGCCTCCATCAACGGTTTTGCACTGACGTCTCTACCGAATCTTGAAAGGTAATTCAGACCCATGAGAAGTTCTATGACTGCTGCTTCAGTTCTGGTTTGGTTTGCAAAGTAGAGAGTCTGCACGAGAAGCACGTTAGCCCCATAAACGAGTCGTTGTTTCTCAAAGTTCCGTTCAGAATGCCACCTTATTGTGTTATGAGCGAGTGGAGACAACCATTCTAATATTTTTCCGAGTGCCAAACTCCACTCTGCTGCAAGAGCAGCATCGTAAACAGATGAAATCAATGATTTGGCGAATACGTGTAATCTCAACCTCAAAGAGTTTCTGATGCTAGCAGGCAACATATTGTATAGATCATCTCTTGCATCAAGACTGATTAAGTGTGGAGCTGACGCCAGTTTCTCTATAAGTATGATGATGTTCGCATACTTGAGTGTCAAAGCAGCATAACCAAGAGTATCTTGAGGAGCGATTAACAGCTTATGCTTGAAATTGAAAAGAGAAGCCGTAGTCAAAATTAAGCCATTGGAGGAGGCAGGAACAGGATTCGTGTCTTCAACCTTATCGGTGTCTTTTTGGAAACTGTCATCTGATTTTGAGACATCGCTGTTGGAAGGCATGCAACTCTCAAGAACGGGTGAATCAGTACCACTATTTATGCATCCTTTAAAAGAACCAACGTTCGCAAATCGCCTGGATCTCAGCTGAGGTGGCTTTCCACAAAAGACAGATGACTGTCGAACAACAGACTTTCTATTAGTTGGTCTATCTTTATTTCCACTTAGACCAAGGCTTGAAAATGACCTGCCTAAAGAACCTAAATAAGATTCCGTCGTGCTATTTTCAGATGGATAAACAGAGGACAGAGTAAGAGCAGAGATAGAGTGACTACGATCAAGATAACCGTTATTGATGCCCTCAAAATGGTTGCTTCCCCTGAAAGCTCTGGTCTGATTTGTCCCAAATAGGTACTTAATCCTCATTATTATTGTGAAAATAGATCGAAGCAAAAGACGAACAGTATAGTCATATGTTCTAACCCAAGGAGACATTTCTCTCAGATTCTTCACTTCCTCTCGTTGCCATATAACCTTTTGCCTAAACTCAAGCAGTTTCATTGGACCTGAACTAGCACCAGCCTGCATCCGCCTCAACGTTTGCTCAAGCTCCACGAGCACTTCAAGCTCCTGATACAATTGAGTCGTGGCTGCAACAAATCTCTCCATTTTCTTAACCTTGCGTTCCATTTTCTTAAGCTTATATCTCCATGCACACCCATTGAGTTCAATTTCGACTGGATCTTCAAAAATTCGTTCAAGATTGTGATAAACAGGATCAGCACACCTCTTACCAAGTGTAGCCAATGATTTCGTCAGACATCCCAAATTGTCAATTATCTCTGCCATTGCAAGATCCATAAGATATTTCTCATCTTCAGCAACAAGCTTCTGAATGCCAAGTGAACTCGAGATTTCTTCTCTTAACTTGTCAATTCGCCTTTCACTTAGACATTGCCACAAGTTAACCACCTTAGACATCAAAGTTGCTATTTCAAATGCAAGAATTCCTATCACATTCTTCCTCTCGGGCTCTGAAGCAGAGCTCTTCCGCGAAGTTCTCCACAAATTGAAAAACGACTCCGTCACAGTTTCAACTCCCATCATGCCCCAATACAAATACAGAACTAGAGTAGATTATAATCTCACTAACTCCACCTACCTATTGGATAAAGAAGAGAGAACATTAACCACCATAACAATGACCAGACAACTACTTCGAAAAACATTCCTAAAACCACTACAATGTGTATTAGCTATGATGATCTGACTAATACAGCTCGTCTTATTACTCTAATAAAATGGAAATATGCACTCCAAATTCTAAGAAAATCTCGAAACTTTAGCAATTTATAACAAATATTCTTTCAATTTCTTGTTTCCTACCACTATAAGGATTGAAATCCCTTTTTTTCTTTTTCTCTTTTCAATCTAATTCTTCCAAATCCTTAAAGATGCAAATTATTTTGTCAAGGCATATAACAAAAGTCAAACAAAAACTACTTTCACACACATTTTCGACCAGCCATTTACAGTAACTCAGAAAAAAGAACAAGGCTTTGCCTAATTCTTGAAAGAACAAGAATAAGAGCCAGAAATTTAAGAACAAAACAAACCCCACAATCTAATTTTTTCATATCTATACAACAGAAACCCATGAAAATCCAAAAAATATCATCAAGGGCATCTTTAAATTGAAAAAGGGGTTCTCACGAAACTGATTATAAGCCATAATCTTAACAAAAAGGCCATTCTTTACATAGAAACAAACATTAGAAACATCACAATTGCTTTTGGAAAATCAAGATTCAAATTTGACCTTTCTTCTTCAAACAACAAATGAGCAAATAAATAAATTCTTTGCAACAAGCTGAAGATTTTAACTGTAAAGAAACACATAAAGACTCCATTTTTAGCTGTTTTCTTCACTTAAACCATATTCACCATCAAACAGAACATGAACAGCAAACTAAAAACAAAAGAAAAAACAAATCTTTAAAACAAAATTGCATCAAATAAACAAATTATTTGCCATAAGCTGAAGATTAACTCTACCCCCACCCCACCCCCACAAAAAAAAAAAGATTCCATTTTTAGCAGTTTTTTTTTTGTCATCTTCACCATCAAACAGAATATGAAAAAAAGAAACAAAAAACAAATCTTTACAACAAAAATGCAGTTAAAAAACATCAAAAATTTCCAAGAAAAGTAAATAAAAACTCACCCTTTGTTTGGAAAATGAGAAGTGAACTGAAAAATCTGAAGAAACATTTGATTCTTTGAGAAAGAGAGAGAAATGAGCTGCGGGAGGTGAAGGTTTATAACGTACGCACGACCAGCGCAAAATAGAAAGGACCCGAAACGGAAAAAGGTAAGAGGCGTAGACATTTGATAGTTACGAGTTAGGCTAATAATAAAAAGGGCACATGCTAAAGTGAGCCGTTAGAACCAAAGTAATATAATTTGGAATTATTTGATATTTTATTCTTTTTTAATATTTACTTTTACGAAATGCCACTGCAATTTTCTTGTTTTGGCTGTCTAGTAGAATTTTATGGAGCATATCCTTGTGGAATGTGTATGTTTTTTTCTTTCTTTTTGGCTAGTTATTGATCGGGTTCAGTTTTAGTAATGAAGTAAATTTAATATAGTGTATTTTATTTGATAGTATAATTTTATAGCATAAATTTAAATTGATTGAGTCTTAAATAAGTATTAGATATTCAGCAAAAAATATGAAGTTAATAATTAAAAATTAGTATATAATGGTAAGTAATTCTTTATTATTAATCAAGAGATTTCGAGTTTAAACTATAAGAATGTGATTCTCTTTGATAGAAATCATTTTACTTTCAAAGTGAGACTTCCTTGAATGAATTAGAATTAGTTGAATCCCAAAACAAATACCAGATACTAGATAAGAAATAAATTAATTAAAGTTAATCATTAAAAAATATTGACAGTAATAATTATAATATCTATCGTTATCAGAAATTTCAGATTTAAACTCTCGAAATAAAATTATTTTTATAAGTAGAAATCTATGGGCTGTTTGACCTTAAATCTTTCATTGTAATTTCAGATATACTAGGCATATGGTGTGTCTACAATATTCTTGTTTATTCCTTTTATTATTTATAAAATATTTTCATTGTTATTGATTATGATGACATGCTAGTTGTTTTGTGTTCTTGTAATGTGTCTCTTCAAGTGCTCATTGAGATTAGTTTTGTTATTAAACTTTATTAAACATGTGAAGATTATGTGTCTATTAGGAAGACATCAAGATATGTCATATCCTTAATCATTGATTTGTCCAACACAAACTTTTACTAATTTGTCTTAATTAAATATGCTTAGATTATCAATGTATTTTTACATCTCATAGCTTCAGCAGATCGCTTAGCCCTGTTCATCTTCAGCACAAGAACGCTTAATCAGTAAGCTATTACATGCATAAATCTGGTGATTACAGTGTTGCCAATATGAACAAACGTATAGATCAGGCAATGCAGAAAGCAGTGGGAGGAACTCCTATTCCAGCACTCTTTTAAGGGTAGCTGCCTAGCTCACTTCCATTTAATCAATAGAATAGTTTGATCACTTGTATTAAAAAAAGTTATTAAATAAGATATGGTGTATCTGTAATTTATCGAGTGTTGATTATAAATAGGAGAATATAAAAATTGAGGATTAGGATAAATAATGAATCATTGTTTCACTTTCTTTGTTAGTGGTATTATTATTTCCTTATTCTCCTACTTAAACTTTGATCCTGTTATTAGTGTTTTCTTTCATTTTGGTTTTGATATTAATTATTATTACTACTGTTATTCTTTAATGCATCTTCTTTTTTTACTTGTTTGATAAATTTTATTTAAATCGAGGGTCTACAAAAATAGACTCTCTTTACCTTATATAATAGAGATAAGACTTCGTGCTCTTATTCTTTCTAAATACTGAATATATCTGTAATTATTATTGTAATATTTGAACACATAAAAAATTGCATTCTTGTATACTTAAATTGATGTCTAGTTTAATTTCTAAGGGAGGAAAAATTGAGGGCATTTGAGAAATGATTTTTTTGTATCACTATTTAAATTGTGTTTCTTATTTCTTTATATCAAATATAATTTATATATCTCATATAATTATAAGTAAATTTATTTAATGCGCACCAAAAGATAGTTAACGATTGCAGCTCGGCCTGTGAGTTTAAACTTTATTGACCAATAAATTTCGTCATTTTAGTCAAATTAATAATTTTATATTTGATAAAGTAGTATTAGAGACAAGAAATAAACCAAAAATTAAGTATTAAAAATTACCTCATGACATCATAGAGTGACATCATAGAGTGACATAATAAAAAACTTTTGGGATCAAGATTCCAATTTGAATTTAAATAATTAAAAATTATAATACGTGTATAACATATTTTTTCTTAAAAAAAAAACTTTTAAATACTCAAAATACAACAATAACAATATTACTTCAAGGCCTCAAAGGCTCCCGTCCATTGTGGGGTAAGAGAAGGTCGGATGTATGCAGTTTGATCCCTATATTTAAAAACATAGCACGATTATTTCCGGATGACCCATGATGAGCGTCGAGAGGTTGCATTGACTAACTGTTACTTCACAATTGAAAGAAGCGCAGACAGTTTAAAGAGATATTTTACTTTATTCCATCATACCCCAAAGCCAAAAAATAATAAATTTTTTACTCCATCCGAGATTGATGAAAAATTTTAAATACTCAAAATAATTTTTTAAAATCACCAACATGTTGATTTAATAGAACTCAGTAATTCTATCTATGTCATCCAAAATTCAAGACTCATAAATTCAAAATTTTAATTTCATCGTCCATTATCAATTGCGTATTTCAATAAAGTATTTGAAATTAAAATAAACAATAAATTTGCCAATACTTGTAACTTCTCTTTTTTCTTGTTAATTGGTTTAATAAATTAACCAATAGCCTAATTAGTACAAAGATATAATGTCAAGGATTTTTTTAAAAAAATTATTTTGCAAAACATAGCCATATTAGGTCAGCCGTCCTAATCTAAGATTCTTCATATCACATTCCATTTATTTTAGGTGAATGAATTTAGAATGGTGGCCAATAATGTGGTCCTTAGAATAATTTCTTCTTCAATAAAATACATATTTTGTTTAAAAAAATTCAATTATAAAGTTTTTTTGGTTAATGCAATTATAAAACTGATTGTTTATTCGGTATTCGATAGTTGTATTGGGGTATGGTTAAATTAGAATTTATGCATATTACAGGTTTATTTCAAAAAGATTTTTTTTTTCATTCTTAAGAACTCTAACTCGAGATTTTTAATTAAACGTGAAGAAATTCTAAACCATTTCATCCAGTGGCGGAGCCATTGGCTAGAGAGGTCATTCGACCTCCCTTTGATGAAAAATTATACTATTTAATATATAGTTAAAATTATTTTTTATCTATCTATTAGATGTCGAACTCTCTTTGACTAGTTAATGTGTTTATTTTTTTTGATTTTAAACTTTTTTAACTAAAATTCTAACTCCACTATTGATTTCACCGCAATCAAATCAATAGTGAGTAAAGAGAAGTTATGGCTAATAAGTCCAATTGAAGAAAATCGAATATAATCGTAAGGGAATATTGGACCTATGGTAACATAAATTATTTGTAGATAGCTACTTATTTTGGTTCTCATAATATTTGATTAAAGATATTTAATTTTTAATTAAATATTTTTATCCCATTATACAAAAATGTGATATTAAGATTTATTTTTAAAATTATTATTCTAAAATACAGAGTAATTGTACAAATTTAACATAATTTTATATATATACGCCATTATAAGTGGTTTATTTATTTTGGAGGTCAATTAGAAACAATATTTCTATTTTCATAAGATAAAAATAAGATTTAGTTAACCCTACTCTCTTCATATATCGCACTTGTGGGATTACAGTAAAACGTACGTTCTTGTTATTTAAATAGATTCCTAAATAGTTTAGTGCTTAATATTTTGTTAAACCTATCAAGATTCACAAGTATACAAATTAGAAGTGTGCATATATCAACTAGTTAAAGATTAAATATACTAAATCAAATATTAGTGGATCAAATCACGATTTGTTCATAAAGAAAAAACGTTTTCTATTTGATATTTCCTCATACTCGATACTTAAATTCAGATCTTTAAATAAGAGCAAAAAGATCATTTTAATTTAAATCATGAATTAATGAAAAGAGGGGGGAGGGGGGGGGGAGCAGTACTTACATAATGTATAAAATTTAATACAATGGATAAATTTTTTTAATACATTCCACTCTACCCCACATAATATTTGTCAATATTATTATTAAATACTCTGAAATAATATCATAAAAAATATTTTTCTCCGTATCGAACATACTCAAAAATATTGTAATGATAGGACAATGTCATTTCTCTTTCAAGAAGCTATAGGATTGAAAATTTATACTTGCCCACCCTATTAAAGGTAGTATGTAAAGTTCTATCTTTAATTTTTTTAGAATAAAACTAACAATAATGACAATAATAATAACAATATATTTAATGTTATTTACAAGTAAAATTTAATAAAAGTATTTTCTTCGTTTAAAAAAAATAATTTAATTTGACTTGGCAAAAAATTGAAGAAAATAATTTTTTTTTTTTGATTTTGTGATTCATAATTAAAGTTATTTCAACAGCAACAACAACAACAACAACATACTCAGTGAAATTCCACAAGTGAGCTCTGGGAGGATAACTTATATGTAGACCTTACAGCTACCTCATAGAAATAATTGAAGTTATTTCAAATGTATCAAAATATTTTTTAATCATATGGCTTTAAATATGACACATGAAAAGTTGAAATTAAAATATTGTCAAAAGAGAAAATAGGTTATTCTTTTATAAACAGATTAAAAAACGAAAGGAGTAAAATATAAGAAAATCTTGCTTTTATCTTTGTGAGGTAGAAAGAATATTTTCATCGCTTTCAAATTCAAGTTCTAAATAAATAAATTTAATTTTTTTCTTATTGTATATAGGGTAGAGAAAATGAATAGGTAAATGTATGACGTGAAATTGAATCTTCACCAGTAATATAAAAATCCAGATAAGCAATGGATTGGACGACTAAAATTCTTGGTTTTCTAAAAGTTTTTTCACTCGATCGTTAATTATTATATCTTTTATGCCCTCACCTACCCACCATATATTAATAATACATAAATAAACTCCTACTTAAATTTGTTTTATTTATTAGGAATTATAAAATATAATTAAATACCATATGTGGTGTGATGAATTTTAAGAAAATGAAAAGGACACGTCGGAGGAAAGGAAAATCACAAAGGAGATTTGTAACATATATTTTCTATTTATTAAAACAAATTGTGATCGAAAAATTATTGCACGTCTTTGTCTCAATTTACTTAGAAATATTCAAAATAAATTATTATATATATATATCTTAAACAAAAGAACAAAAAAAATGAAAAAAATAAATACTCGTTTTTTTCCTATATGCTTTGAATTTCGCTCATTATATCATGTATAAAATTTGTATAACTTCTGTAGCAGTTAAAAGACAAATATTTTGGGCCTTTAACATGAACTTAACGGAATAGGCCCATAGACTTGTTTATTTGTTTTGGGCCTTTTTCCAACACAATTTAAAAAGCCCAAACGTTTTGCTCCACTTATAAGGCCTGGTTTAGTTTGATACAAGCAAATGAGAAGCTGTACCATCATGCAATAATAATTGTATCGTACAATAAACCATGTGTTATACTTGAATTTATATCCGAATAAACTTCATAATCGTAAGAAAATGAACTTTTTAGTACTTTGGATTGGAAATAACTTGTACTAGTAAATAATTGATCCATTTATAAACATAGGCCCATGCATCTCTAGTACTCAAATTCATTATCGTCTATCCACTTGAATGACTTTTGTCAATTCCCATTCATCGTTGAATTTCATTTTTGGTTAATAGCCTAATCCCTTAATTGTGCTTCCCCTCTCCCCATTCACCAAATTGATTTTTTTAAACGTTAAAAGCTCAAAGTTGAATTAATGACTTTTATTGCAAACGGGCAAGGGAACGAAATCAAATAGTTTGGCTGTTGTGCGTACGAAACTTACAAAATAATCATATTAAGACAAGTTTTACATGGTCGAAGTTCAGGTACTTGTGTTTAAAGTCAAATAAAAATTATTAAACTTTAGTTATTGTTAAGACACAAAGTCTCATATTAGTGGTTAATGGGATGGGTGGTCTCTTTATAAGGCTTAGGCAATCCTCCTTCCTTTGAGCTAGTTTTTGGAGTGTGACTTAGGCCTAAGACCTACTTCAACATGGTATCAGAGCAGGGCCCGTCTCACCCAATATTGGGCCCCGAAAAAATTGTCTACGCACCAAATGCTAAGCACTGGGCGTGAGGGGGGTGTTGAGACAACAAAGTCCCACATTGGTGGTTAATGGGATGGGTGGTCTCTTTATAAGGCTTAGACAATCCTTCCTCCTTTAAGCTAGGTTTTGGGGTGTGAGTTAGGCGTAAGACCTACTTCAACAGTTATATATGCGTAAACTTCATACTGGAACATCTTAACTTAAGGTTAAAACAAACGACATACTTCATTGATATGTAACGTTGAGGCACAAATTGTTGCAATTCAATCATATATCTAAAATCCAAACAAAAAAAGTGATAAAACTCAATAGCATATGAGAAAAGTATAACAAAAATGACTAAACTTCAATCATGTACCTGAAGTTTAGATAAGAATGACTGAATTTATATCATATAAAATTTTAAACGTTGTATATCTGAAATTATTTTTAAATGAATAAATTTATATTTTTCAATGAGCTAGCGGTAAGATTTGCGTACAATTTATCCTCTTTAGACTCCACTTATAAAATTTTACTGAATATATTATTATTGTTGTTACTGATCTAAATAGTGAACCCATAATTGACTATTTGTGCATTTTGTCCACATATCATTTCTTTTCTTGAGTTCCACATATTTTTTTTAAAAAAAAATGAACAACTTTGGTGACTTAATTGTAATTGTAATAAATGAAGTCTCCTAAAATAACTTTTGACCCTACAATTTTTTATGTTTCTTGAATTATTATGATTTTTTCAAAAGGAGAGGAAGATTTAGTTTTATAAATTTTTCTAAATTTATTTATATAAAAAAGATTATTTATTTTTCCTATTCAACTTAACAAATTAATCACTCTTGTCCTTATCTTTAAAAATTGATAATTACCCTTAATATCATGATTAATTGCCTTGTAAGGAAGTAATATTTTACAATTCAATCTATGACCATTTATTATTAATTTTTTATTTAATTAATGCAAGAAATGATTAACTTTTGATCTTATCTCTATCATGCTTAAATCTATTAAATGACAAAATAAGCAAAATATTAAATAAAGTTTTATATTTTATTATTTAATTATTATTAGGTGCACACTTTTCGTTGGGGGTAAGATTTGACTAAAACGTGATAAAGCACAAACTTTGAAATCAAGATATTCATGATTTTATTTTTTTTTTAATATAAAATTAAGAAGCTTTCTTCGATTTTTGTAAATAATAAATTAATTAATTATTGTATTAATTAAATTAATTAAGGTCTTGGGGCGTGAATATTAAAGAATCAAATCACATGGGTGAGGGCCTTAAAAGTGATTTTAGATTCTGAATTTATAGCCTTTAATTATCACATTTGCAGCTTTATTTATTTCATATTTATTTTTCTAAACAAAAGAACAAAAAGAAAAATAAAATTTCATTGTTTGACCTATTTGAAAAAGACTAATATAATAAAAATTGATTCACTATTATTAATGATTTCAATTTTATATTTTTGAATTATAAAAAAAAAAAATTGAAGTTATCTTTTTAAATTCACTATTATTCACACCAAATTTTTATATAATATTTATAATTAATGCGTAAATAAAAATAATTAATACATACATAATAAATTAATTAAATGACTTAATTATGATAAGTATATTAATTTAATATAAATATTCGATATAAATAAATATTTACCGTAAGGACACAAAATATTAAGTTGAGTCAAAAGACTTTTTTCTTAAAATATATATATTTTAATTATTTAAGTATTTTGTAATATGAGTGTTATTTATGTTGATATGATTATTTACTTTTTATCTCCTTCCCTTTCTTTCTGTCGTATCTAGTTATTTCTTCTTACGGATTTTGAGATAAGAGTTCCCATGAAATAGTCTCTTTACCTTTATGACAGTGGTAAGATCTATATACATTTTATCCTTTTCATACGCTACTTGTGAGATTTTACTGGTATATTATTGTTATTTTAGTCTACTTTTTTCATGTGACAACTTACATGTGATTTTTTAATTTTTTTTTTTCACTTAACCTTTTTCTTCATGTTTTTTTAATATTTTTTTAACTTTTACATGTATTTTACTTAAGTCAAGTGTTTATTAGAAATAATCTTTTTATCTTCATAAAATATAAACAAAGCTATACATATATTTTCTTCAGATTATACTAAATATGTAATTATCATATATTTTATGATTTATAACCATTAAGTGAGATGTTTTTATGATCACTTATTCTTTTACTTTTAAATTTTTTAAATATATTTTATATCTTCAACATAAAATATATATTAATATCCTCCACAAATTCTGCTTTAAAATTTCATAATTATTGTATATATATGCATTAAGTGAGGTTTTCTTTTAATGATAAAAAATAATTATTAAATTGCAAATTGCATAACAACTGGTCCCCTACTGCCTTCTAAGATTGACAACTCAAATAAAATTATTATTAATCTAATAAACTTGTCTATATTATACTTGGACTTTCTTCCTTTTAAAGATAAACTTTTTTTTTTAATTTTCTATTTAGTAATAATTAATTTGTTGTTGGGACTATTGAATACTTTGTTTATTTTCTTTTTTTGATGCATGTAGATGACCTACTGCTTTACCAAGACATTTTTTTGGAACTCTAAATATTAAATTTTATAAAAAATAATTTAATTACCTTTTATATTTTAAGAGTAAACTCATATTTGTCTGTCACATCATGGTTTGATTAAATAATACAATAAATAATTAAATTTGGTAAAATTAGATATTTTCCACCATGCTTATCACTAGGGAATCTGCTTCTTTTCATATTACTACTACTTTTTTTTTCTTTTTATAATTTCTATTTTCACTTCTACCCCCACCCCACCAAAACACACAACACAAATTTTATTTTTTGAATAAATCTCCCACTCCTTTTGTATTGTCTTTTTCTTTTTGGATGATTTAACACAAAAAATGATATGAAACAAAATACTTCATTTGTACCATGAATTGTTTTCCATCAATTCCGGATGGAGCTAAAGATTTACTATTTTTTAATTTTAGAGTATCATGAAATAAAGCAAAATAACTCTTTAAACTGTCTGCGTTTCTTTTGATTATGAAGTAGCAGTTAGTCAATGCAGCTTTCAACGTTCATTATGGGTTATCCGAAAACAGTCGTGCTATATTTTAAAACATAGGGGTCAGTCTGCGTACATCTGACCTCCCCTTCCCCTACAGTGAACAGGAACCTTTGAGCCATTAGGATAATGTTATTGTTGTTGTTGTACTATGAATTGTAAAAAAAAGAATTTGCTCTGCTACATAAGACCCTCAAAATAAATTGTGACTATTATTTGGGTGGTCTATTTTTATTTTCATCTATTTTAAAAAGTGTTTAAAAAATATTAATATGCTTTTTTTAAATGAATGACGATTTATGTAATGATGGACATCTCGAGAAGAATCAAAATTATA
Source organism: Solanum sejunctum (assembly GCA_025642045.1). NCBI lineage: Eukaryota > Viridiplantae > Streptophyta > Magnoliopsida > Solanales > Solanaceae > Solanum > Solanum sejunctum. The sequence continues at coordinate 2,821,502 of JAOTQJ010000111.1, forward strand.
TATTTTACTTAAAAGTGTCATATATACACAATTAAATTTTTCAATAATTTGAGATCAAAAAAGGAATTATCCCTTCCTCCTTTTGCGATGTATGCAAAAGAAAAAAAATATTTGTTTAAGAAACAAACTTAGCTTGGGTAAATTGATATACTTTAGTTTAGGGAGTTTTTCTATTGATAACCATCGCTATAAATTTTATGATGATATAATGTCTTGTTCATATTCTCAGAGCCATTCAACGCCTTGTTAGGGTAAGGAAATAAATTTAACTCGTAGATCTATCTAACTTGTCCATGTCAATGGCATAAGAAAAGTCGTTCTAGTTTAGTACGATCTTATGTTATGCTAATTATAGTTTATGGGTTCGAGTTATTATTATTGTTTTCTATATCGGTGCTCAATATTACTCCTATAAATATTTTATATGCTCATAACTTAAGAGTGAAATTACTTGCACACTCATTCAATCTTTAGGGTGTCAGGTCAACTTTAATTTTCTTAATTTTTTACTTCTCTTTAAAAGAAAGAATCATCAACTCAGTGAAGACATAAAATAGTGGTGTATTTCTCAACTAAATTTCAAAATCATTATGTAGAGGTACTTATATGCATGCTCGAAAGAAAATATAGCAAATAAATTTTTTGTACGACCCATGCTAAAAGAACAACTCGAGATACTTTCTTTAACTCAGCTCAAGATACTTCTTTAATTCAACTCATGCTTTGACATTGAAAATTTTTCATGAATTCACTAAAGTCATAAATATATAGGTATAATATCATGGTATTCATTACTTAATTTGACAATATGGTAAATTAATATAATATTTCACTTTAAAGAGATAGCATATGTATATAACTCAAAAAAATCACTTAAAACAAGAGAAGAAGACTTGGACTGAACTCATAGTTTAATTTGTGTGGAAATTGATAGTCAATAGGTAATGAATCAAACTCGAAACAACTTTTAGGGAGTCGTATGTACCAGGTATGAAGGTTTGACAATGAAAAAACTGATGACTTGGCTTGAATCCCTCGAACCCTAATTTTTCCTCTTCTCTTTGTTCCTCGTTCAAAAAAAAAAAATTGAGTATTTTCGAGAGAAAATTAATGGTAGATTTTGATATAGGATGAGTTTTAGTCTCAAAACGCCAAAGTTTAATCTAGTAAAGGTGAAAAAAAAAGGTGAGAATGCCCCTACTTAAAATTGAAAATCAGATACTGTGACAGAGCAAGTATACGTCTATTTCAATTTATTTTTAATGAAACACATAAACACTAGTGATATATATTTTATGAACAAAAGTATAAATCATATTCATAGAGTGCATCTTATGAATAAAAATATAAAATAGACTATTTTGGGACAGGTCCACTATTGCGCACTCTTCTGATTAAGTACTTTTTGCCCCATAAAATTATCTTTCAAAATTTTTAACCCAAAACTCCGTCAAAATCATTTCTATACTTATTTTTGAACCCTTATTGACTTCTCGATCCGTCTTTTCTAGAAAAATTTAGGTTGTTACAAGAGATTTGACATAATGACATTCAAACTTTTATTTTGATGAAATCCTTTTTCTTTTAACATGGTTAGATTTGAACTAAAATAAAATAAATACTACAATTTAATTTATATGTACGGATAATATACAATTAGTATCATTTACTAAATTTATAATTTATAATAGATAGTATATTGGCATCTACCACACGCTTGATTAAAGTTTAATTTAGAGTTTAAAGCAAGTACTACTAAATGTTTAATGTTTCTTAAACAGTTGATTTTACAGCTGCATATTAATTTTTATTAAAAGATGGTAGTTGAATCAATAAATTGTTTTTGCTAATTTTGATTATGCAGTACTTATCAATAATAACAACATTACTTCAATATCTCAAAGGCTCTCGTTCATTGCGGGGTAAAGATGAATCGAATGTATATAGCTTGATCCCTATATTTAAAAATATAGCACAACTATTTTCAAATAAGCAGTACTTATCAACAAATGAAAAAATAATGCGAAAGATCACCTATTTTTCATAAGTGAATTTGTTAACCTGTAATATATATATGTGGATTTTTTTCTTTCTATTATGCCCAATTTTTAACTAAATTTGTATTATATCGAGGATTTATAGGTCTTTTGAGATAATTTTTTTGATGCGATTTTAAGTTTGTTCTTTTTTTCTTTTTTAATTTATATCTGTAGTTATCATAGTTTTACACTATGTATCAAGTGATTTATAAGTCGAATACAAAATATATCCAAATTGATGTTGTTTTTGCAATTTATTTAATGAGTCCTTAGAAAAAATTCAAATAATTTTACCTTAAATAAAAGCAATTAATATTAAAATTTATGTTATTTTTCAGTTCTTACTATTATTTCTATTTTATGAACATAGTATACATAATTTATTTTGATTTATTAATAAAAGTCCCATATTTAGTTTTACAAAAGGTATATATGATTATATAAATATACTTTTTTTATTAAACTAAAAATTAAAAATCATTAAGAATCAAAAATTATTAGCAAAAAAATTGATAATATATATCTTCATAATTTGATTATCAATTTAATATATCTATAATTTAAAATATAAATCAAATTAATAAAATATAAAATCGAACTGAAACATTACTATTTATACCTCTAAATTTTAATATTTTATCTAATAATACTTAAAATTATATTTTATGATGAATCGAGCCCTAAAATTATAAAAGTAACTTCATTGAGTGATTAGGTAAAAAGTCAAAATTACAGTTGAGAAGGCCATAATTAGGTGTGATTTTTTTTTTTTTTTTGCTTCTTTTGAATTTAAATATCTAATTACTTCTTTAAAAAAGCAAAAACAAGAAATGTATAAAGTATCTATTTTGTAGTGAAAAATAAGCAAACCCAATGTTTCTCGAATTGTGATTTTTTTTTCCAATTATTCTATACTCCTATTAATTTTAAAATAGAGACAAGAGAACTTTGTTTAGAGATTTGTACCTTCTTATTATTAATTATTATTTGTATCTATTTTTTTTATTCTTTTATCAATCTATCATGGAGCCAAAGATTTACTATTTTTTTATTTTGGAATATGATAGAATAAAACAGTCTATGCTTTTTTCAATTGTGAACTAGCAGTTAGTCAATGCAATTTTTGACGCTCATCATGGGTCATCCTGAAACAGTCGCGCTATGTTTTTAAACATAAGGGTCAAACTGCGTATATCCGACCTTCCTTTATCCCGTAATGGGCGGGAGCCTTTAAGGCATTGGGATAATGTTATTGTTGTTGTTGTATCTATTTTCTTGTTCTTTGAGGTAACTAATAAAATTATTATTTAGTTAAATTATTATAAGACTGCACATTATAATTTCTTGTAATTCAATTTTTTGAGTCGTAAAAATAACTTTTTACGAGAATATAGAATAAAATTATATATAATAATCCTTTATGATTTGACACTTTAAATTGAGAAAAATATCTCTCAAAGAAATATAAAATAAAACTGTGTATAATAGTTCTTTGTGCTTTAACTTTTTGAATTATAAAAATAATTTATTGCAAAAATATAGGATAAAATCAGGTATAATAATAATATCTTATGATTTGATTTTTCAAAGTTTGGAAATAGTCTCTTGTAAACACTAAAGAATAAATCGCATATAATAGTCCCTTGTGATTCGACTCTTTTAATTATGAAAAGAGTCTCTCCATAGATATATAGGAGATATATAATAGCTCTTTGTGCTTCAACCTTTTGAATTGTGAAAATAGTTTTTTATAAAAATATTAGATAGTATTGCCTACTATAATGATCTCTTGTGATTCGATCCTTCAAAGTTTGAAAATTGTCTCTTACAAACACTATAGAGTAAGACTACATATAATAATTATTTATGATTTGACTCTTGAGGTGTGAAAAAAATTTGTTGCAAAAATATACAATAATAATAATAACATATCCAGTAAAATCCCACAAGATGGGTCTGGGGAGGGTAGAATGTATGCAGACCTTACCACTAACATAAAGGTAGAGAGACTATTTTTTGGGAACCCTTATCTCAAAACCCGTAAATAGAAATAACTAGATATGACAGAAAGGGAGGAAAGGGGACAAAAAGAGCAACTAATAAGATAAAATCAATACATAATACATAAATAGTGTGAACGCATGATAAAAGAAAAAAAACAAACAGCTAAATATACAATCAACCTGTTACTCTAATTCGCGACATCTACTTCTTTCTATTTAAGGTCATGTCCCCAGTGAGATCAAGTTCAGTCATATCCTGTCTGATCACCTCCATCCAATACTTCTTCGGTCTACCTTTACTCCTCCTAGTATCTCTCAGAACCAACCTCTCGTACCTCCGAACAGGAGCATCGATATTTTTTCTCCGCATATATCGCAAAATATAAAGTAAAATTATATATAATAGTCTCATCTGATTCAATCTTTTGAATTATGAAAATAGTTGTTTGCATAAATATAGGATAAATCTATGTATAATAATTTCTTGTGAGTAAAAATAGTCTCTTGCAATATCATGAAGTAAGATTTCTTATAATAATTTCTTTGTAATTGGATTTTTTTTTCAATTTTACGTATAGCGAGAGTTTAGTGGAGTACATTATTTTCTTTTTTATTTTATAAACAATTAAAATAATTGAATCAAAGCATTATTCTATTGCAGGATTTGAAGCTTTAACAGCAAATCATACGTTGACTGGCTTTTTGTTGTTTGAATACTTTCACCTCTTTTTTAAAAATTTTTGTTTTTTCATTTGCATATAAATAATGTTTAAAGTCTTTTTACCCCCCAAATTACTTTTCTTTGTCATTTATATCCGTATCAATTTGTCATTTTCTTTCTTTCACTTTTTTTTTCCTTCCTTTAAATTCCTATGTCTTCTTTTTCACTTTTATTTTATTTTATTTATTATTTTATTAGTTGTATACCACAATTTAATTTAATATGCAATTTAATATAGTGTAGAGGTTCTAAAAAAAAAAAAAATTCCTATTGAAAATTTATGCCCAATTTCCAAAGCTCAAATCCCAACTTTTTGATGAAGGGAGGAAGAATTATATTCATTATTTATTAATATTTTATATTTCCATTCGTTGAACTTTTAAAACATACATATATAATTTAATTGACTTTTATAGCCCTTTATGTTTTTTTTAGTTTTTATATATAACATTTGTTTTTTTAATTATAAGAGATTTTATTTTTATAAAATAACACATATTTATCATGTTTATAAATTATTATGTGCTATTTATTATTAGTCACATCTATTTTTTTTCTCTTATATTTTATTTTTATCATATCTAGTCCTTTCTGTTTATGAGTTTTGAGCTGAGGATTTTAGGAAACAATCTCTCTACTTCTATGAGGTAGCGGTAAGATTTGCATACAATCTATCCTAGCTAAACTTCACTTATAGGATTTCACTGGGTATGTTGTGTTTTTTTAAAATAACACACACAATTTATCTAGGGGGTGTTTGCTATTTAATTGTGAAGGTCTATGTTCACATTTCCATGATATTGTAATTACAATATAAGTGAGTTTTTTTTTTTAATTTTAAAGTACTTATTATTAAATTCAACACTTCTATTCAGATACAAAATTATTTAATTATAAAATCATTTTTTTCCACCTAGAAGTATATTTGTTTTAATTTTTTATTTTTCATTATTAAAACTTTGACTAATTAAGCCAATTTAAGGAGTAGGTGCTTCAATTTTCAAAGTACAGCTATTCTTATAAATTAATTTTAATCAATTAATTTTCTTTTATTTTGATGTATTAGTTGTTTATGCCTAATTCTTTCATTAAAAAAAGATTTTGCTCAATCATTTATAGAATATGATAATAATAAGAATATATGATAATAATATCATTTACAACTTTTATAATGAACATTAAATTTGTTTTATTTTTAGAATAAATTTTACATATATCCTAATTTAAAATAATCTCTTTTGTAACGGAATGAAAAGAATATGATAGAAGGAATCATTTTTTATGGTTAAAGGGGATTGCATTTTATTTTAAATTTTATTTTTGGGCCAAAAAGCATACGTTTTTTTTTTCTTGAGAAAGAAAATAAAATGCTTTCTTTTTTCACTCAAATTATAATGTAATTTTATGATATGAAATATTGACAACTAGTCAAAAAGATACAAAAAGATATCACAAGAATTCCAACTTTAAAACTTATCAAATTAAAAATGAATTTAATTTAAATATATTCTAATAATGTGAATAGGATGACAAAATAAAATATTTTCTTTAAAAAAACATATCCTTCCTATAGTCCTTTTTACGGAAAATTAATAAGATTTGATAACTACAATTAAATATCCAAATATGAGAAAGAAAATATTGTCATTTGTATAAAAAAAAAAGTAAAAAGTCAAAACTACCCTTAAACTATTGTAAATTGAAGAATTTCACACTCATTAAGAATTAGTATAAATTTTATTTTCTTCCATGTGTTTGAATGATATTGACGGAACTAGAATTTCAATTAAGAGAATTTAAAATATGAAAAAAGTAAGTATATGAATTAGCTGAATGAGATTTGACATCTACTATATATAAATTAAAAAATAAGTTTAATTATGTATAAATAGTATAATTTTCAGCCGAAAGGCGACACTGGAATAGAGTTTGCATATGCTTCATTCTTCTTAAATTCACTTGTAGGACTATATTGAGTAGATTATTATGTATAGACGTGTAGCTTTTCTGGATATCGAAATAAAGTATTGTGTCTGAACATAGAACTCTTTTCGAATGCCAAATAAGTTAACTCATAATTTATTATTTTTTAACCATCATCATTAAAGTGCAACCGATATAGTCAAGTCAAAGCAGAAACTTACCCGTGTTGAATCTGTAAATCAAAACAGACATAGTCAAGTCAAAGTAAAAACTTACTCGTGTTGAAAAACTAACACATGCATTAATATCTGTTTACGAATAAATTCATATATTTCACTTCATTAAATCGCAAAATCACAGTAAGTTCTATTGTTTTGACATAAACCTTCGGTTACAAGTAAGTTTTTACTGTTTGTCGTGATACTCTATAGAATAACCTCGAGACTAAATTTTTACAAAGGGTAATTTTGATTTTTTCGGATGCTAAATAAATTGATTCATAATCTATTACATAATTTTTAACCACCATCTGTAAGTCGAAATAAACATAATCAAGTCAAAGTAGAAATTACTCGTGTTGAGAAAACTAACACATGCATTGATATCTGTTTGCAAATAAATCCATACGTGTTACTTCATCAAATCGCAAAACCATGATAAGTTCAATTGTTTTGACATAAACCTCCGGTTACAAGTAAGTTCTTACTATTTGTCAACAATATTATCTAGAATAACCGGGACACCAAATTTTTAATGAAGGTAAACTTATCTCGAACTTTTTCGGATGCTAAATAAGTTGACTCACAATTTATTACGTAATTTTTAACTAAGTCGAAATGTACACAGTCAAGTCAAAGTAAAAACTTGCTCATATTAAAAAAGTTAACACATGCATTGATATCTGTTTGCGATTAAATTCATACGTTTCACTTCATTAAATTGCAAAACCGCGGTACATTCTGTTGTTTTGATATAACCACGATAAGTCAGTTATTTTGATCTAAACTTCCGGTTACAAGTAAATTTTTACTATTTGTCAACGATATTATTTAGAATAACCTCGACACCAAATTTTTAACGGAGGGTAAAATTAATTCTTTTTTGCATAATATAGGAACACAATTTGACCCTAAAAGGTTAATATGGGAACATAAAAAGTAAATTTGGGGGTATTATGGTCATTTACTTTAGTTATTAAACAAACACTTCTAGTGTAGTAGAGTCCAGACAAAAAGCTAATTATATTATATTCTATATATATTATATATTATATACTGTAATTATTATTATATTTTATATTTATATCAGTTGTTTATATTTTTTATTTTTTTATCTTGTTTTCCTTGCCTCCATTAATGGAGGGAAGCTCAACTTTACAAACTCCAAAAATCACAAATTTACTGCTGAAAATCAAATACCAGTAGTAATCTGAAAACCCCTTTTTCCCTCTGGCGCCATTTGTTTACAAAAAACCTTTTCAAAACAATCTTTTTTATTTATTTGAAAATTTATTCTTGATTTTCTACTGTGTCACCACAAGAAAAAAAAAATGATGGAAATGGAAGACAAAGAAAGTACAGAATCTGGGTCACTAGGTGTTAACTCAGAGTATGACTCACCACCACCACCACAGCCGTCGTTGACGCCGGTGGCGGCAGCAGGAGCAGCAACAAATGGGAGTTTCAACAGTGGAGGTGGTGGTGGTGGTGGGAGTGGTGGGGGAGTGCTACCCCAAGTGATGAATATGAGTTTAGGAGTGGTAGGAGGAAGTGGGGGTGGGGGTGGAGGTGTTGGGGTCGTGGGTAGTGGTGTTAATGGAGAGAAAAAGAAACGAGGGAGGCCAAGAAAGTATGATTCTGAAGGGAATTTAACACCTCAATATATAAAAGCTACTGCTGCAGCAGCTGCTAAAGCAGCAGCGGCGGCGGCAGCAGCAGCAGCAGCAGCAGCAGCAGGAGTTGCCGGCGGCGGGGGTGTCACTTCACCTGGTGGTGTTAGTGGTGGAGTGATATCGCCGCCGACAGGTTTTACTATAACGTCGCCGCCACTTTCTTCTGGGGTCTTTTCTTCATCTAAGAAAGGACGTGGAAGGCCTTCTGGTTCTGGTAATCTGCAATTAATTGCTTCTTTGGGTAAGCCTCTGTTTATATAGATTTTGCTCAAAGATCTGTGAAAAAAAAAGTTTGGGGGTTAGGGGGAGGGAGGTGATTGCAAGGTTGAAATCGAAATCTTACCAACACGGTGAAAGTTCACGTAGCTAACCAATTGAGCTATTAAAGTTCTTATGTTTGTGTTGAGCTTTTGTTTTTTTTTTTTTTTTTAAAGAAAATAATTGTGTTTGTTGTTGATTAGAAGGAAGAAGAACCCTAGATTTTTTTTTAGTTTTAAATTTTTTTGGGGTAAATCTGAAACTAGCAGGCAAAAAGATCCAATATTTGGTTTTATTTGCTTTAGTTTGTTTTACCTAATGCCTTTTTCATGATGTTGAGTGTTTGCTTTATGGTCTATGAAGGTGAACTGTTTGCACATACAGCTGGAGGAGATTTTATGCCCCATGTGGTTACTGTTCATACTGGAGAGGTAAATTTTTTCTGTTTTCTGTTTCTACTGTAATGCCTTATTTTCTCTGGTGTTTCAGATCTGAGATGTTTGTGTCTGTGTTGTGTGTAGGATGTGGCAGGAAAGGTTTATTCTTTTGTGCAGAAAGGTTCAAGAGGGATCTGTGTTCTGTCTGCAAATGGTGCTGTTTCGAATGTTACCATTCGTCAGCCTGGTTCTTCTGGAGGGCTCTTGACATATGAGGCATGATTCTTGCTTTCATTCTTCTCTCCTAATCTTGTGTTATGTACTATGTCGTTTCGATTTGCTTGTCTGGTTCTGCCTCCGCGTGGAGTTTTGAATCTTGTGTCAATGTATTGAAATGTTCTTTAATATTTGGCTTTGAAACATGCGACTTGAAAAGTTGTCGTGAAAAGGGAGGAGATGTGCTTTTTGAAACAGATTAAAAAGGAGAATAAGATGAACGAATTGAAACGAAGAGAGTACTTGTTATCTTTTTTAAGATTGCATCAGCTTTTACTGGATATTTTAGCTACCTGGCATTCTTCTGTTATTGTTGTTGCCCTACCCCAACCACCTCACCCAAAAAAACAGAGAAAAAGAAGTGGAAAATCGTCATGATCAAGAATCTCTAATGATTTGGAGGATGGATTCTCTGTTTCCATTCCTTTTCTGTTTGATAAAGTATATTCTAGCTTTGGTAGGTGGAGTTACTAGGTACCGGTCTTGCTGGGAGATTGTAGGTATCTGGTGGTACAGTTGAGGTGCACGCAAGTAGGTCTAGACACCACTATTATTAACTATTAGCTGGTTGCCTGTTGGTGCTTGGTGGCTTGACCATTATCTCGTCCAGAAAAGTTGTATTAATGGTAAGAACATGTGATGTGTGGGTTAGGCACATGGTTTGAGTTCGAATCTTGCTCTAGGAAAAAGTCTGATTTAAGGGGGGAGGGGCGGGGAAGGGCAGAGAGGCAGGGCGATTATCCATTAAAAAACAGTAAGATTATAACTTCTTCGACAAGTTGTATTACTACCATTTATAGGAAATTTTGCTAAATCACCCCCTCAGTGTACTTGCTAACCTTGATTTAGTGTGTTGCATTTACATGTGCATAGTCAGATAAGCTTATTACTGTAATCTACTCCAATGTTAGTACTAGAATCTTTGTAGAAGAGTGATAATTGCTGTCCGAATCATTGTATTAATGGAACTGTGGCTGACGCCTGAATGCTATGTTGCTTTTTCATGCTTGCACTTCTGAAGTAGCAAAGTTTACTGGGGACCTCCTGTGCTTATTAGTGAAAGCACAATAATGATTGGGAAATTCAAGTTTGCTATTGCATGTGCATGGCGAATCATTAAATGATAACTGCTCTTATTTGTTCTGAACAACTTTTTTTATGTTACAATACGAAGCTTGAATCAGTAGTTGTGATCGAATGTTCTTGTTTTACTACAACAGTTCTGACTTTGATCCATCAGACTGAAATTCGAATTTAGGTAACAAAGCAAAGATCACCAGAATTGTCGTAAGCACCCAAACTTTTGCTCATCTTAGTATCATGTAACATTTGGAAGGCTTAGGATCAAATAGAGTTGACACTACATGTCTCAGTGAAAATGTTTGTCATGTGCCCTATGATTGTCTCACTTTGGATAAGGCTATTCCCGTTTTACTCGAGAAATCACTGCACCTTAATTCTTTTCAGCAAGGAAAAGTACGCCTGGTTTTTTCCCCATAAATAACTTACCGATATGCTTGCTACTATAATTATACAGCCTTAGAATCTCACGCTTGTCTTTTTTGTTAGATCAGCTTTCATGTGCTTTTTCTTTCAGAATTTGTTTTGTCGCATATGAGAAAACTGGAGTGTGTATCATGTTCCATGTCCTGAAATTCATCTCAAGTTACTCTGACAATGCAGGGCCGCTTTGAGATTTTAGCGTTAACTGGGTCCTACACTGTTTCTGATAATGGTGGCATGAAAAGTAGGTCCGGTGGATTAAGTGTTTCTCTAGCTGGCCCAGATGGGCGTGTCATTGGTGGTGGTATTGCTGGTTCGCTTACGGCTGCAAGCCCCATCCAAGTAAGTCCTGTTATGTGTTTATTATGTTATGCTACTAGATTACAAGTACCTGAGCATGACTCTGCCTTCTGTTTGCTGTTTCACTATCCATGTAAGCCCTAGTTGGCTTTGTTTGAGTGTACATCTCTGTTCTACCCCTGAGACGGGGGTGTGGCCAACTCATTTCTCTACAATTTTGAAATGTTTTATAACTTGGTGAATCGGAAATTGATGGAACTTGTATTATCTGCATGATTTAAGTTTCGATAAATAGAAGACATAGATACATAGGCCAAGTATCCTCACCGATTTAAGTAGATGCCATGTATACCTCATTCACAGCAAACATCGTTACTTAACGTACTTACTGAACATACTTTCTTCCTATATTGCTAGATGGTGGTCGGAAGTTTCATGCCAAACGCTTTTAAAACACACACCAAAAGGAAGCATAATCAGATCGAACCAAGAATGCCTCCGTCCATCCACAGCTCTCCAGACCCTGTTTCAATGATAAGACCTGTGTCACAAGCACCACCGACGAGCAACATGACTCTGACTCATCAGACATCTCAAATACCAATGCATAACCATGGGGAAGCCGACAACAGCACAAGCAACAAAGACATGCTGAATTCCACCTCTACAGACACCTCTGACTGTAATGGATCTGAACCAACATTCGAGCAGAGATCATATCCCGACATCAACATATCTATACCTATGGATTAAGCTCGATGAATCGAGCCAAAACTTGACCATAGTTCTTTTCTGCTTAGCTGCTGATTCCTTGTTTTTTATCATCTGTGCTGATTGTAATTTTGAGGAATCATTAGGACTGCCTTATTAGAAACTTTTCAAGTATTATGCTGACATGACTAGAAAGAGGGCTAATATATCTTTGGTTTTTCTGTTTGTTATAATGTTTTTATACAGATGTTTGTTCTTTACTTTTATGGAGATATTTAGGATGACATGTTGACAAATATGTTGTTTTTCGGCCCCATTTTGGGGCTGCATGCAGTGGGGTCAATGTATTGTCAACACTTTTTGTTACGATCTGATACTAACACTGTGAAGTATTGTCTGCTTTGTTCATACATAGTTCAGCCGCATGATTTTGTCCCTTTGGGGGGAAAGCCTAAAATGACTCCTCATAGGTTAAGTTATTGATTTTTCACTAAATAGCTCAGGACTTCCCCTTCTTTTTTGATGTGGAGTTCTAGCAAGCCAACAAGTTAAACATTCGCACACAGCCCAGATCCTACGTACTACTGCACTTGTGAGCTATTTAGTGAGGGACGGTAGCTTAACCTATGAGACGTCTTTTGGAGTTTTCCCCTCAAGGGGATAAAATCGTGCGCCTGGGCTTTGTGCGGGCAAAGCGGATAATATTTTACAGTGTTAGTGTCGGATCGTGACACCTTTTTTTAAAAAAATAAAAGTATGTTGAATGATCTACTACTAAAGTTAAGTGACCCAATAGGGGTCGGATGTTTTTTGTTAATTTCTCATCTCAAATTATTTATTGTGTTTCTCTTTTACATAATTATTAGAGATTTTAATAGTTTTATCTCATATTAAGATTTCACAAAATAGGTTAATATTACCTGTGCAGATCAATGCCTGAATTTTCACTAAGTGAATATAAGTGTGAGGGAGAATAGCC
>JAOTQJ010000111.1:2838873-2850555 GCA_025642045.1 Solanum sejunctum
TTCGACGCTCCTCATGGGTCATCTGGAAACAACCGCTTTATGTTTTTAAACATAGGAATTAGGCTGCGTACATCCGATCCCCCCTCACCCCGCAATGAGTGGGAGCCTTTCGATGCACTGGGGTATGTTGATGATGATGATGATGTAGTATTTTTCGTATAATTTTTATATATCTAAATTTTTTCTTTTAATATATTAAATTAGTGTCATCTAAATATTGAGTAAGTGTTGGAATTAATGTGGTTAGGTGTCTATTTCCAATATGACAGGCTGCAGTTTTCATTAAGAAGTTTGAAGTTAATGCAATAGTTCAAACTAGCCATCAATTTTGCAAGGGATTTTACTTTTATTTTTATATATTATGATAAAATTATTTATATTAATATTATATTTCTTATCGATTATTTAATTTATAATATTAAATAAATTCAATGTATTATGATAGAATAACTCGTATCTTGTATTGTTAATGTTATGATTTATAATGTATAAGAATAATATACAATAAGCTGCATTAGTAGTGCTGAAATTATTTGTGGGATTATAAATTATGTCGATTTTTCATCAATTATTTGGTTTGTTTTATGAAATGAATAAGGTATAATTAAATATATTTCATCTTTTAGTGTCATAATTATTCAGTTATACATAAACTAGCGAATATATATATTATTTTCTCTAATACCTCCCATCAAGCGCTATTTATAACAACAACAACAATAACATACCTCAGTGCCTCAAAAGACTCCCGCTCATTGTGGGGTGAGGGGGGGTCGTATTTACGCAGCCTAACCCCTATGTTTAAAAACATAAAGCGGTTGTTTCCAGATAACCCATGAGGAGCGTCGAAAGTTGTATTGACTAATTGCTACTTCACAAATGAAAAAAAAACAGATAGTTTAAAGAGTCATTTTGCTTTATTCCATCATACTCCAAGGTCAAAAAATAGTCAATCTTTAGCTTCATCCGAGATTGATTGAAAAATCAAACGCTATTTATGCAACCTATAAAATTAAAATATTTTATAGCATACATAAAGCCTTCTCACATACTAAGTGTTAATGAGTATAGTTATTTATATAGGAAATACGAAAGGCGAATCACAAAGAAGAACTGTCAGAATTTTGAAAATAGAATCAAAGAGGAAAATAAAGAGTTTTATAAGATATAAATTCATATGATATATATATTTATAAATTCGTTGATCAATGATGACGCAAATAAAAAATAATAGTATATATATAAGATATGTTAAACTAAAAGTAACGATATGTATCATGCATTTGAATCACTACGTTACTTCATTGTCATAGTCACAAGTTTTTTTAGTTACTCGTTGGATGTAATTTCAATTTTTTCCCCACAAAATATTGTTATCTTTAATTCAAATTTTCAAATAAAAAAAGGAAAATATATTTATTTTTTTATTAATATATTGGTGGAGGATTTGACATCTCAGTTATTTGGTCAAAAACTTGGAGAAGTCCATTATTTGTGACATAAAAGTAGCATGTGCCTAGATTAATGAATTTATTATTTGTGTGGACGTAACTTTGGCAATTAAAAAAAATACATAAATAAATGAAAATATAGGGTTTACTTTTTATTATTACTACATACAATTATGATTGTTAGGTAGACGCATTTTAGTGAAATTGAGAAAAAAATTATTATTTTTAATCAGAGATCTCGAATTTATAATTTGAATATAAAATTATTTATGTTAAAATTTTTTTTACAAAATTGAATGAGACAAACTTTTCTGTCTTCCTCCTCTTCCCTCGCCGATGATAACAAATGGATGAATAATTAAAATATATTATTAAGTATATTAATAATAATTATATAAGTTTTAATGTGTATCATGCATTCGTTGATTTGATATAAATATCTGAAATATTAGTCTTGATGATGTACCCTCAAATTAGTCTTCTAATTTATATATATATATACAACAACAACAATAACATACCTAGTCAAATCCCACAAGTGAGGTCTGAGGAGGGTAGATTGTATGTAGACCTTGTCGCTACCTCGTACAAGTAGAGAGGTTGTTCAAAATCCATAAGTAGAAAAAATTAGATATGACAAAAATAATGATAGGAAAGGGCTAAAAATATGATAAAAACTAACATATATACGATAAATAATGAAAAAAAATAATAATAGTAAGAAGAAGAATAAGAAAAAAAAGAAAGGACGAATAATAATAAATTAGCCAGCAATAAAATGCATTGATGTGTCACTAATTATAAATGAATTCCAACAATCAAGGAACAACATCTCCTTTTTAGCTTAGTACAAAGAATTAACTATGACTAATTGCAACATCCACCACATTATTAAGAAAAGAAAAAAAAAATAGATTGAACTAGTTGAATTAAAATTTTGAAAATTTATCTATATTTGATTGAATATAATTTATATAGTATATACTTCTCGATAGAGAAAATTTGTGAGTTTATATTAAAAGTTTATGTGTTTATTTATTCAAAATTAACTCTCACGAGTTTAAATTGCACGTCCAAGGATATAACTTATTGGTTAATGGTGATTTTTTATGTTCTAAGTCTCAAATTGTGGTCCATTTTGAAATACAAGTTTGAAGAACTAAAATGAACTTTTTTACAGAATCAATTTTGAAATCTCGAAGCAGGTCTCGTAGTTCTATGTTTGATCTAATTTGGGATCTATCATCAATTATTGCATTTTTGTAATGTCTACTTCATCGTCTTAATGTTGTGATTTTCTCTGTGTGTGTCATACTGGTATTAGTGAAAGATATTAGGTGTTATTAATATAAGGTATACGATATAATTATTTTGAGACAAAAGGCGAGATATTAAAAACATTCAATTGACAATATCCAACTTAGAACAATATTGCTCATACAAAAAGAAAAAAAAAAAATAAAAACCTATGATATCTTATTAATTTCAACGTGTATCTTATTAATCAACACTATATATCATCCACAAATAATATATGCTATATCATTATATTTCTCATTACATATATCATATCAACTTATCAGTCAAACAAATAAAAATAAATTAAAAATTAATCTTTTCACTACTAAAAAAAAATAAAAAATACCAATCTCAGAATACCAAGTTCCTAAGATCGATATTCTCCAAATTGATATACGTCAATTCTATTTTATTGGATTGAATGAGCCGTCAATCACTATAATCTCTTTCTTAGAAAAGAAATGGCATAAATTCTTCCTTTTTTATCTCATATTTTTCATTGGTCAATAACTAACGAAATATAGACTTCTTCACTAAAAATATCAACCAAATACTGACTTTCTAATCGAGGTCGAAAAAAACCTAATCATTTTTTATTATCGACCTCTGAAGATTAATTTTACCATAATATAAATATATATATTTTTATGCATATCAAACCCCACCCTTGCCCCACCACTCAATAAAAGAACGTTGAGTAATCATCAATTAATAACTAATCCCTTGTACCTAAGTAATTTCAAAAACATTTAAACCTCAATTATTAATTCCTTAACATCAAATATTGACTTTTTATTTTGGTTTAGTATAGTAATTCATTATTTTCCGTTCCAATTTTTTGTTAAAAAGAATTATAAACGTTAATGACCGTTGAGTCAACAGATAATTACCTACTAAACTTGGCTTAGTGAATTAATCCAAAATTAAATTTGGATAATTAACATAATATGTATTTTTTTTAAAAAAAGTTATACATTTGGGCCCACAACTGCCGTAGGTATTGTCGGCGTGCACTCATCTGTCTCCGACCAAATCTAACATTAGAACCGTTCAATTGTTGGAATTTAATTTTTTTAAAAAGTAAAAATAAAAAATATTTGTAAATTATTTTTTTTCCAATTTTGAAATAAATATATTACACATTTAATCCCTTGAAATATTAAGAAATTATAAATTTTGGTCTTAATTTCTTATTAAATATATTTAACTTTCAATTTAAATGAATTTTGTTCTTAATTTCTAATGAATTATTAAATCATAAACTAAAGGGGAGTTTCCTTTTTTTTTTTTGTTAAAAAAAACTTTGAATTATTTTTTCGCTAGTCGGGTGTCTATCGAAATTAATTTGTCTACTTACAAAAACCAAAAAAAAAAATAAGACTTTCGTATATTCTATCCTTTTAACTTTAATTTGTGGGATGACATAGTATGTTTTCATTATTTGTAAACTAGAATTGACGGATTATCGATAATAAATTATCCTACCTCACAAAAAAGACATAAAGTTTGGATATATCCCACCTTTTTCAGATTTTAATTATAGAACTTTATTGAATATGTTTATGCTGTTATTGTATTGAGTCCTAAAGTATTCAATTATCGATGAATAATTCATAATGTTACAAATAACAGATTATAAGAAAATTCAAAATACGAAGAAATAAGTATATAAAAAATCAATATGATTCAATATTTAGTACATATACAATAACAACCATAATTTAATCTTATAAATGCATTATAATTATCCAACAAATGAGGTTAAGAATGACACATTTTTTAATTAATAAAAAGTTAAATATAAAGCTAAATATGCTTAATTAACTATTTTTACTAATTATTTACAATTATCAATTAAAACTTATGATTGAGGGATCTAAAGTGTAAAATAATATATTCTAAATATTACAAAATATTTTTTTTAAGTTTAATTGTTTTTATTTTTTCAAAAAGACAAAAGTTAACTCAAACCAAAGCTTCTATAAAAAGAGAACCATCCTTCTCTTTCTCTCTCCATCTTCTCTCCCACCATTCTTTCTCTTCTGCAAAAAAATATTTTTCAATAGCCATTAATGCAAAACTCTGATACCAAAAAGAACAATTTTTTCTTTGGCTTTTGTGCCCATTTCACAAAATTGAACAACCCCATTTCCTTCTTTCTCATTTTTTATGGTGCAAAATTCATTTTTTGGTTTTTCTTTCTCCATTTTTTGAGTAAAAATTGAATCTTTTTTGTTCTTTGAAGGCCAAAAAAAAAAAAAGTGGTGAGTTTTTGAGCTATTTGTCTGTCTTTCTGACATTCCAATAGCATTAAAAAACTCACCTTTTTTCTGAATTTTTTCAGAGCCAATTTTTTTTTTTCACATTTTCAAGAACCCCCCCACATAAAAAAGGAATCCTTTTTTTGCTTAGTGGTGAGTTTAAGCAATTGTCTTCATGACATTTCAATAGCAAATTTTTTTTTAATTTTTTTTTACATTTTTCAAGAATCCCCTTTTTTTAAAAATGGAGGGGTTTTCAACAACACATGTTCTTGGTGGTACATTTTATGGAAGAAGAGATGAAATTACAGAACAATTTGGTATAATGTGGGGACAAATGAAAGCACCATTGATTGTTCCAATTTTAAGGATTTCAGTGTTTTTATGTCTTATTATGTCTGTAATGTTGTTCATTGAAAGAGTTTATATGTTTCTTGTTATTACATTTTTGAAAGTTTTTGGGAAAAAACCAGAAAAAAGATACAAATGGGAGCCATTAAAAGATGATGTGGAGCTTGGGAATTCATCT
Source organism: Solanum sejunctum (assembly GCA_025642045.1). Taxonomy (NCBI): domain Eukaryota; kingdom Viridiplantae; phylum Streptophyta; class Magnoliopsida; order Solanales; family Solanaceae; genus Solanum; species Solanum sejunctum. The sequence continues at coordinate 2,844,414 of JAOTQJ010000111.1, forward strand.
TATCCTATGGTTCTTGTTCAAATTCCAATGTATAATGAAAAGGAGGTTTGAATTCTTTTGTTAATTTTGTCTTTTTTTTAAAAAAATGTTAGGGTCAATTTGCATGCACGTTGGATATATTATGTCTAGCTTTTGTTTGATTATAAATTTTGAAATTTAAAAATTTTAAGTTGTTTTTGTACATATATCTTATTTGGGAGAAAGTTTAAAATTTGGATTTTGATATTATGACTAAATTTTATGATTACGCAGATATTTAAAGATAAATTTTAAAATTTATGATGAAATGTTAGCTAAGTGTTGGGTAATTCTATTTACCAGAAATCAATTTGCACGTACTTTGATTATTTTATTTATATTTTCTACGAGAAGAAATTATCTAGTTTATTTTTAATTATTACATTGATTATCTGCTATCTTCGTGGAGTGTCAGATAGCTTTGTCCATCAAAGCGAAATCTGATGAAAGAAATTACCTAACAATTTTTTTTTGATATTTAATTTATTAAAAGAAATCCCCAGACCCCACTTGTGGGATTACACTGGGTATGTTGTTGTTAATTTATTAAAAGAAATCACCTAGTATTTTTTTTCTCGATTTCGCAAAGACCATGACTTTGTTTTAGGTAAAAATATTGATTTTTTTTTGTTTCGACAGGTTTATCAGCTTTCAATTGGAGCTGCATGTGGACTTTCATGGCCTTCTGATCGTATTATAGTGCAAGTTCTTGATGATTCAACAGACCCCATCACTAAGGTATTTTTTTTTAAAAAAATGTATAATAATTAAATATATATTTTTTCACTTTTAATAAACCCTGAACACCCTTTTTCTAAAACTTGAAATTGGTTTAGGATATATAAAGTTTGTAAAAATTAAACCTTTTCTTGATCGGCTAAAGCCGAAAGTCTATCAGAAATAATCCATTTATATATCATTCAAAGTACAAATAAAGTTAACGTACATTCCTCACATTCCACTTGTGAGACTATCTCGAGTATGTTATTGTTATAAAAATTGAACCTTTTCAAATTAATTGATCGAACACAATGCCCCCTTGGGCCTAGTTCGAGTGACAAAGGGCAGGGGATTTGTGGCTGATGTCACAAGTTCAAGCCCCACACCATACGTATTTAAGTGGAGACGGATAGGGCAGTAGGCCCACTGACCCCAAGCCACAGACGGATTTCTCGATTAATCGAACACAAGTTACTACTCTTTAGAAGTTCTTTTTGTAAAACACCTTTTGGAATAAATATTCTTTGAAAGGCTATAAAGTGTCATAAAGATTTATTTTTTTAAAAAAAAAATTGATATTGTAACCATAAAATCCCTTTCTTGTGATTGTTGAAATTTGCAGAATTTGGTAGAAATTGAATGCCAAAGATGGGCAAGCAAAGGGATAAATATAAAATATGAAGTGAGGGACAATAGGAATGGTTACAAAGCTGGTGCTTTGAAAGAAGGATTGAAACATTCCTATGTGAAACAATGTGATTTTGTTGCTATTTTTGATGCTGATTTTCAACCTGAACCTGATTTTCTATGGCAAACAATTCCATTTCTAGTTCACAATCCTGAACTTTCACTTGTTCAAGCAAGATGGAAATATGGTAAGTTTCACATTTTACTTTTTTCTTTTCACTTTCCTCATATAGTAATAATAGTTTTTCTTGATAATGATAGTGTTCGGACCATTTTGCACGAACTTTGAGTAGTGCAAATGTTTAGCCAATTCAGAACTCGTAAAGTTTAAATCTTGATTTTGTCTTTGGTGGCATTCAGAACCTATAAAGTTCAAATTCTGCTTCTACCTCTAATAGTAATGACATTCCCAACCGATAAAGTTTAAATCTTGATTCCGTCTTTGGTGGCATTATGAAAAGTTCATATTCTGCACGAATTTTTGATAATGATAGTGTTCGGACCATCTTGCATGAATTTTGAGTAGCGCAAATGGTTAGCAGATTCAGAATTCATAAAGTTTAAATCTTGATTATGTCTTAGGTGGCATTCAGAACCTATAAAGTTCAAATTCTGCTTCTACCTCTAATAGTAATACATTTCCAACTGATAAAGTTAAAATCTTGATTCTGTCTTTGGTGACATTATGAAAAGTTCAAATTCTGCTTTTACCTTCAATAGTAATATAATGACATTCCGAATAGATAAAATTTAAATCTTGATTTCACCCTGTATGGAGTTTAGGGTTTTAGGATAGGAAAATGGGCTTAAGTTCAAGGTAAAGATGCTAAATTAAGGAAATCCCTTAGAATTTCGTAGTTTAATGAGCGGGTATTTAGTTTGATTTTTTTCATACAAGAGATCTTGTTTTGATAATTTTTCGTAAGATCACTCCATTTTTTAATCAGGATGCATGATAATTTTGTCTATCAAAAACTTTATTTATGGAAGAAGTCATCTAGCATTTTGTGATTTTCATTAATTTGTTCATCCACCAAAATGCTAAATAAGGGTATTCTCTAGAATTTCGTAGCGCATCAAGCGAGTAATTAGTTAAAGCTTTTTTTATGGGATAATAGATCTATTTCTAAATAATTCTGTTCGTCAAAGCTTAATCTAAATCTAGAAAAAGTCTTCTATCATTCATTATATTTATTCATTTAATTTAATTAACCAATAGCAATGACCTTTATTTTTTCACTTTCATAGTATATTTGTATATGACTTTACTTACAACATTATATTATTTTTTTACTAAAAAATAACTCATCAAGACTGTCGGTGACTTTTACACATAACCAATTTATTTTTTGGCACATAATAATGACCAAACTTAGGTACAATTTTTGTAGGCCACATATAGTGGTGTTATTTTTATGTTTGGTGGCTCATGAAATTTGGCCCTAGTTGTGAATTGGCAATTCAAAATAATGTAATCGCAAAAAATTGTGATAAAGTAGAAGTTTTAAGTTCAACTTCTAGATATAGAGTCGATTCAATTTCTAGATATGGAGTTGACTTTGATATTAAATATTTTATGGTTACCTCATTAAAGTGGGATTTGCCTTCGGGGTGATTCAGTAGTTTGGGCACATGAAAGTCTCAAGTTTGAAAACTCTTGCTAGCAAAAGCAAGTAACTTGTCTTTTGAATCGAGCTCATCACATCGGGTTTGCCTAGTAATTTGGGCACATGGAAGTCTCAAGTGAAATACATTATTTTTTATAAAATTTAATGAACTCTCGATGATATTTTTAAAGAATCTTTTAAGTAACATTAACCTATTGCTTATGAATTGTGAATAGAAGTTTTTTTTTGTACTTTTTTTTTTTAAAAAAGACAATTAGGAAGTGTTAGTTCTTCAAAGAAAATCTTTTTACATTCTTAAAAGGTAAGGTCATTTTTGGAGTTATGAATAATGACAAGGGTATTTTTGTCTTTTTGTCATATGATGTCCTCTTTCACTTCCCAAAGTTACCAACAATTGCATGTGCTATAAAAATGGTGGACCTCAAGAACATTCTTTTTTACTTAAAGACACTATTTTTTTTGTGTCTTTGAGAATTCTTTTTTATTTTATTTTAATAGTTCAAAAGGCTAAATTGAATAAATGGATGTAACCCAAACTTTTAAAAAGGTGCCACTTTCATAGTCGACGGCCTATCGAAAATTACTTATTCTATATAAGGTTGGAGATAAGATTTGCGTATGTATTATTCTTTGTTGAAAAATTATGTAGTAAACAAATATTACTCTCTCAGTCTCATTTAATTTTAAAATTTTTTTTTATTCTTAATGAAATTATTCTCAGTCACATAAATATTTTTAGATCATAAATTTCAAAAGTTCTTTTTTTTTCTTAAATATCGTGTCAAGTCAAAGGGTGCGACTCAAAGGGAGTAATATATTAGCTATTATAAGAATATATATTTAATTTTACACACACTCCGACAAATTTTTGGCTCTGCCATTGCTCTTAAATCACAATTGCAGGACTACATTGGATACGTTATTGTTGTTTTAGTGAAATAATAATTATTATTATTTTTTTGGTTGGTGATTTTTGCAGTAAATGCTGATGAATGTTTAATGACAAGAATGCAAGAAATGTCATTGGATTATCATTTCTCTGTGGAGCAAGAAGTTGGCTCTTCTACATATGCTTTCTTTGGATTTAATGGTACTAATTAATAGCTTTTATATTCAAAATTTCACTAAATATCTATAAATATTTGATCGTGAATCCAGATATTATTGTATTATAAACTTGAAGTCGATGGAGATGAGGGTTCTTCGAAAATAGTCTCTCTACCTCTATGAGGTAGTGGTAAGGTCTGCGTACTTTTTACCCTCCTCAGATCCCACTAGTGGGACTCCAATGGGAATGTTGTTTGTTTGTTTGTTTTAACTTGAAGTCGATGAGGAATTTATAACTTTAAATTCTGAATCTGCCTCTTTCCACTGAACCAAGTCCATAAGTTTAGGTCCATTGAAAGTGACAAGTTAGTAAGCAACATGTTAGTTTTGTATACATTGTCTTCAATGAAGTTAGATGAAATGACTAGTAATAATAGTGGTCCAAGAAACTATTGGCTCTACATGTTCTATGAATTATTTGTGGTCCAACAAATCTAAATATGAATGTTGTGTCTGGATAAAAAATACAGGAACTGCAGGTGTTTGGAGGATCGCCGCGATAGATGAGGCTGGAGGTTGGAAGGACAGGACAACTGTCGAAGATATGGACCTCGCAGTCCGTGCTAGTCTCAAGGGCTGGAAATTCTTGTACCTTGGTTCTGTCAAGGTACATGCTCCCCTGTCTGACATTTTCTAACGTACAATCTATAGTTCGTATTATCTGTCTTTTAAGGGCTTTTAGACATGTTGCCCCTCTAACGTTTCTTGTTTGTTGTCTCGAAATAATAGGTCAACATTATAAAATATGATCTCGGAATCCATATTATCTGTCTTTTAAGGTTTCTGCACATATTCTTTGTGACATTTCTCATCTGTTGTCTCAAATTAATAGATAAAGAAACACTATAATGTACGATCTCTAGTTCATATTATCTGTCTTTTAAGATTTTTGCACGTATTCCCCATCTGACATTTCTTATCTGTTGTCTCGAAATGATAGATAAATAAACTCTATAATGTATGATCTCTAGTTCATATTATCTGTCTTTTAAGGTTTTTGCATGCCCCCTTGAGGTCATTTATTACCCTTGATACAATTTCCTATCAGTTGTCTCGAAAGGATAGACAAATGAACACTATAATGAACGACCTCTAGTTCATATTATCTGTCTTTTAAGATTTTCACACGCTCCCTTGAGAAAGACATTTGTTAGCCTTAATACGAACTAAACGTCGTGGTGAGTTGGTGACCATTTATCATGTATGCAAACAGAAAAAACGACTGCTGTTAATAACGCGTTGCTAAAGTTGTTGAATAATATAGGTGAAAAACGAATTACCAAGTACATTGAAGGCCTATCGTTATCAACAACATCGTTGGTCCTGTGGTCCAGCCAATCTCTTCCGTAAAATGTGTTTGGAGATCATAAGAAACAAGGTAATACCTTAATCACCATAGCCACATTTCAATTTTCCAACATACTGTTTAGTACTCGATCTAAGTCCTCGTTTAACTTCTTCTTATCGGCTTTGTTTACTTGCAGAAAGTGTCTTTGTGGAAGAAGGTTCATGTGATTTACAGCTTCTTCTTCGTGAGGAAAGTCGTAGCTCATATTGTTACATTCATATTCTACGTTGTGGTATTACCCGCCACTGTATTAGTACCTGAAGTTGAGGTTCCGAAGTGGGGAGCTGTTTACATTCCTGCCATCATTACACTACTCAACGGCATTGGAACTCCAAGGTCAGTTTTCCGTATACTTGCATTGCATATCTCCTACTTCAATAACAACAACATACCAGTGGAATCCCACAAGTAGGGTCTGGGGAGTGTAGAATGTATGCAGACCTTACCACTACCTCATAAAATGTGAAAGCACCACGATTTTTTGTGTTTGAACTAGAAATGCTGATTTTTCCATCAATCTCGCATGGAGTCAAAGATTCACTATTTTTTGGCTTTGCGGTATGATGGAATAAAGCAAAATGGCTTTTTAAACTGTCTGCGCTTCTTTCAATTGTGAAGTAGCAGTTAGTCAATG
>JAOTQJ010000111.1:2850655-2874218 GCA_025642045.1 Solanum sejunctum
TCAATGCAACTTTCGACGCTCATCATGGGTCATCTGGAAACAGTCGCGCTATGTTTTTAAACATAGGGGTCAAGCTGTGTACATCCGACCCTCCCTTCCCCCGCAATGGGCGGAAGCCTTTGAGGCATTGGAGTAATGTTGTTGTTGTTGTTAAACTAGAAATGCTGAGGTCTTGCTTATGCTGAATCGAAAACAGGTCACTCCATCTGCTGGTATTTTGGATCCTTTTCGAGAATGTGATGTCACTCCATCGTACTAAGGCCACCTTCATCGGCTTGTTGGAGGCAGGACGAGTGAATGAATGGATCGTTACAGAGAAACTAGGGGATGCTCTCAAGTTAAAATCAGCTACCAAAGCGTTAAGAAAACATCGAATGAGGCTTGGTGATAGGTAACATTTCATCTTACAAATCCAAGTTTTCAATTTTCGTAGACAACGTGCAAGACTAATGAAGTTTCTTCCATCGTTCAATCATCGACAGGATTCATTTGTTTGAGTTTGCTGCTGGCATGTACCTCTTCTTCTGTGGATGTTACGACATTGCATTTGGTACTAACCACTATTTCCTCTACCTCTTCATACAAGCATTCGCCTTTCTCATCGTTGGATTTGGTTACGTTGGCACCTTCGTGCCAACCAACTCCTAGTCAAAACGCTCGTGTAACTGTTGAATCTTAAGGCTTATTCTCGCCCTGTGCTCCCCTCGATAAGTGGCGTTTTCAGTGGCCTTTCGCGTAAAAAGAAGAAATGTTGGTGATATTCTTTTTGGTAATTCCAAACATAAAGTGGGCTTGATCTCTTTGTGTATATCCCAGAAAGTGTCCTGTGGTAAAATGCAGAAGCATATATATACAGAGAGGAAGATGAAGATATGCAACAAGGAAAAGAAAACAAGAAAGTTGAAGTTGGATTTGTTTTGTTGTTTATTTTTTGCTTGAGAGTGAAATTTTCAGAGACAATGTTTCCATTTCTCTACAATCTATGTTCGTTGAGCAGTGGCAGAGTCAAAAAAATTTTAACATGAAAAAATTGAAAAAGATAACGCAAGAAACTTGCACATGGTTTAAACTTGATGACGTAAATTAACTACGATGTCACTATGTATGTAGCTAGGGGCGCAATGGGATTCATAACTATACGATGTATATATAATATAAAAGTATTTTTTTAACCTAATTAATATAATATTTAATTCTTGAATCAATAGTCTATCAGAAACTTTTGTATTACTATGTATATTTTGTTCTTTTTAAATTTCATTTATATGAATGCACTGAATATATTATTATGGTTCACCTTGAATTTCTTTGAACTCATCGTATGTTTACTTCTTTATAAATTGAATCGCTTAACGAAAATTTTGATGCGGACACTGGTTATTAGGAAGGAAATCAATCAAACTCCTTTATTAGTTGTACCTATGTCACAACTATTGGTTGATTTAAAAGGGGCATTCATTAATTTGGAAAAGCATCAAAATCATAAAAGATCACTCATTATTTTTGCTAACTATGGACAAGTTGTGCCAAGATTTAATGATTTAACCAAACCCTTACCTACTTCATCTTTAATAGTCACCAACAAATATTTACTACTTATGACTAAGATTGAGTTAATGAATTCCCTTTTTCAAAAAATTATTTATATGGGGGGCAACTTTAGATGTATGTATTTTGAATTTAAAATTTTGTGTCTGAAGTGTGGCATTGTAAACAATAACATTATCTCAATGTCTCAAAGGCTCTCGCCCGTTACGGGGTAAGGAGAGGTCGGATATATGCAGTCTAACCCCTATATTTAAAAACATAGCGTGACTATTTTCGAATGACCCATGATGAGCGTCGAAAGTTGCATTGACTAACTGCTACTTCACAATTGAAAGAAGCGCAGACAATTTAAAGAGCTATTTTGCTTTATTTCATCATACCCCAAAGCCAAAAAATAGTGAATCTTTGGCTCCGTCCGAGATTGATGAAAACAAAGTGTAACATTGTGAAGGCCAAATATCAGGCACTTTCGTTTTGAGGTCAATTTGACGTTTATTTTTTCTGTGATTGTGAACTTGTTACTCATCAATTTGTCAAGATAACATCATTTTGTAATAATAATAAAAGGAGTCCAATATTTACTATATATATAATAAAAATAATTCTAATCATATATAAACAATATAATTTTAGTCACGAATTGATTCGTCTTAATTACACTTTTCCTCCATTGAAATTTATTCTTGATCAACTAAGTCATTGTAATTCTTCAATTATTAATAAAGACTTAATGGGCCAAACTTCATTTTTAGCAACTGTCTTATATGGGCTGAGCCCAACAACCTCTTTCAAGAAAAGTGGATAAAAGGGCAAAGCAAATTGCAAGGATAGCCATTCTTGGGCTTGCTATTTAAGTTTCACATTATTTAAAGTTTGAGCAAATTTCATAAAACACCACTATTATAGGTGCTAATTACTTAATGAAACGATAGTTTTAATAATTATATAAATTATCCAAAATTAACTTTAGATACATATATTTGATTGAGTAATCAGTGTATTTCAAACACATGTGTCAATCATTTCAGCTTAATTCATTATCAAACAAGTAGATAATGAAGATTTAGTCGGGACTCGAGAGCCAATCTTATGATGAGAGAATCGGATTGATTCTTTTCTTCTTGAGAAAATGTAAAAATTATCAATTAGAAGACTATTATTTAAATCAGAGCTAAAATATATAATTATTTTATTTATTTATTCACTTTAAAATTAACTTTATGGTTATAGAATTAAAATGAAAATTTAAAAGTTTTCACATATTACTTAATAAAGGTACCTTTACAATTGTGTATAAGTCTATGACTGATCTTATACGTATATTATATTAGTCATGAATTACAATTCTTTCTAAATATTTTATTATACTCTCTGCTTTGTTCTTATGGTTACTATTAATATAATAATAACATTATCCCAATGCCTCAAAGGCTCTCGTCTATTACTGGGTAAGAGGGGGTCGGATGTACGCAGTCTAACCTCTACGTTTAAAAATATAGTGCAACTGTTTTCGGATGACTCATGATGAGCGTCAAAAATTGCATTGACGAACTGATACTTTACAATTGAAAAAAACATTGACAGTTTAAAGAGTCATTTTGTTTTATTCCGTCATATTCAAAATTAAAAAATAATAAATCTTTGACTTCATTCGAAATTAATAAAAAAAGTTACTATTAACACACAAACCAAGAAAATCAAAATCACTATACAAATATTTTTATAAAAGTTTATATTTGGATAGTAAAATTTAGTTTCAATCAATCTGAATCGTTCAAGTCGCAAGTGACAAAAAGGCAAATGTTGTTTGCTTCCAAAAGAGTAGTAAACTTAGCTTGAAAAAGCCATGACTTAAGTAATTAATCTAGAGGAGTCAATTGCGAGTTTACGAGCTTGATGAATGGAAGGAGCCATACAAAAAATTAAAAGATAAAGGCCAAGCGTCAACTTCCTCTAAAACTCTTTGCCACCTTACCAAAATCCAACCCAAAAGTGTCCAAAAAAGCCACACAATAGGCCGAATCTTAAATGACATAAATCACAGACAACACAAATAATCTCCATAGAAGCTCATTTTCCTCCAAAAACACACACAGACAGAGCTCAACAATGGCTGCCACCACTGCTTCTGCTTCTTTCAGCCTCACAAAACTCCTCCTAAAACCCAAAACCCCAAAACCCCTTTCTCTTTTTACCCCCCAAAAATCCAATATTTTCTCCTTTTCTTCCCAATTTTCATCTCTCAAACACAAACAACCCTTCCACTACTTACAATCTCTGAAACACTCCTCCTCCACCACCGCCCCCACTTCAAGAATCTCCGCCACCATATCTGTCGGAGACAAACTCCCTAATTCGACCTTTTCTTACTTCGATTCATCTGATGAACTCAAAACCCTTTCAGTTTCAGACCTCACATCTGGGAAAAAAACCATTCTTTTTGCTGTTCCTGGTGCATTTACACCTACTTGTTCTCAAAAACACCTTCCTGGTTTTGTGGAGAAGTCTAAGGATCTTAAGGCTAAAGGGGTTGACACAATTGCTTGTATTTCTGTGAATGATGCATTTGTGATGAAATCTTGGAAGGAGAATTTGGGAATTGGGGATGAGGTGATGATGTTGAGTGATGGGAATTTGGAGTTTACTAAGGCTATTGGGTGTGAACTTGATCTTAGTGATAAGCCTGTTGGACTTGGTGTTAGGTCTAGAAGGTATTCTATGCTTGTGGAAGATGGGGTTGTTAAAATCTTGAATTTGGAGGAAGGTGGAGCTTTCAATGTTAGCAGTGCTGAGGATATTCTCAAGGCACTTTAGAGGTTTTTTCCTTTGTTTCTTTTTGTTAACTATGATGATGAGGTTACTAAATCTTGCTTTTTTAAGTTTTACTAGTCTTCTTGTGAACAATGGATAACACCCTTGTGTTTGGATATTATGAAGCTTAGTTTATAATGTTGATCTAGAATGTTTACTCTTTTGTGTGTTTGGTGATGTTTTATTGTGATGAGTTGTTGAATTGTCTAGTTATGAAGGTATAATTCATAAGCAAACACTTTAAAGTTTGGTCTCAACTCGCAATCAAACACTCCAACTTTGAGTATGCATGTATAAATATCTCAACTCATCTTCATTGCATCAGTTGAACACTCCGACTTAGATAATGGTCGTCTAGATGCTTCCAAAAGTCATGTGCCGCATCAGTCTCGGGTGCCCATGAGATATATTGGGGATGAGTTGGAGGGTTTAGTTTCCAGTTGAGGTGTTTAGATGTGCACTCTTAAAGTTGGAACATTTACTTGCTAGTTTAGGCCAAGTTTGAGTTTTTTGTTTTATGTGTTATGCCTTTTATGAATGCTTGTACTGAATCCTGTCAATGCCACCCAATTTGAGATTTAGGATTGCTTCCTTGATTTAACTAGGAAGTAAAAGATTAAAGCTTTTGGCAGAGTACAATGTGATTTGTGATTTTGGGCAATGTAAGTAGTTCGAAGAGTTTCTTACCTTCTGGTAAAAGAGACTCGTCTTTTTTGTTGTTCTTGGTGCTAGTACAGCCACTTGTTCCCAAAAACACCTTCTGGTTTCGTGGTGAAATCTAAGGAGCTTAAGGCTGATGGGGTTCACACAATTGCTTGTATTTCTGTAAATTATACTTTGTGATGAAATCTTGGAAGGAGAATTTGGCTTAGCGGCGATTAGGTGATGAGAATATGGAGTTTACTAACGCTATTTGATGTGAGCTTGACCATAGTGATTATCTTGTTTTGGACTTGGTGTTAGGTCTAGAAGGTTTTCTATGCTTGTGAAAGATGGGGTTGTTAAAATCTTGAATTTGTGGAAGTTGGAGCTTTCATTGTTCCAGGAAACAGTCTCTCTACCTCTGTGAGGTGGTAAGGTCTGCGTACATTTTACCCTCTCTAGACTCCACTTGTGGGATTCCACTGGGTAGGTGGTGGTGGTTGTTTGGAGCTTTCTTTTTTAGGAATAATTGTGATCTCACAAGGCTAAATCTTGCTTTCAAGTTTTACTTGCTACTTGTCTTATGGTGAATACTGACTACTAGCCTTGTTTGTTTTGGGAGATTATGAAGCATAGTTAATAACTCTGGTCCAGATATGTTAGTATGTTTTACCATGATGACTTATTGAACTATCTTTTGTGAATGTATGATCATTCCTGGTCATGTCAACCAAATTGTGGTTTAGGAATACTTTCTTATTTATGTGTTCCTTCATGTCGTTTGTGTGTAATTAAATAAATAGTTAATGGTCAAAAAACACACCTGAGCTATCACTTTTTGGCGAGTTCTATACACCAACCATCAGTTGTTCTTCTTCTCTACTTGAATTATCACCCCATTGTTAAGGTAGGAGAAGGGAATAAATTATTGTTGAGGCTTGATACTCGCTAAAAATTGATAGTTCAAGTGTGTTTTTGAGTATCATCTCTTGAACTAAGTTGGGAGTAAAAGATCAAAATTTTGGAAGAGCATTTATGATATTGAGGATTTGCGCAATGTAAATAGTTCTGGTGTTGCAGCATAGTCTTCAAATTTTGGGCAATGTGAGTTATTTGAAAAATGCACTTGAATCGAAGGTCTTTCGGAAATAATCATTTTACTTCTGTAAAGTAAGGGTAAGGTAAGCATGGCGATACATTTATGTAAAATTTCTACTCTAAGCACTAACTAGGCCCTCCATATATGTTCAAGGAAGTAAAGCTAAATGCTACTGGAAAGAGATGGACTTTCTCCTTTCTATTTTTTGCGGGCTATTAATTTCGGTTTCTTTGTAGGATACTTGGCCAAAGTGTGACCTGTTAGTCCATAAGTACTGTGACGAAGCGGTTGTTGCTCATCCGACATGATCGTATGAGGTCACAATCATTTGTTGGATTACACTAGATATATTATTAAGTTCTTTACAAAAATAAGTGCCTTATCGTGAACAATTTAATAAGATGGGATCATGAAAATTGTACTAAAATTATGATACATTCATCATAACTTACTAATAATTAAACATAAAAAGTTTGTCAATTCGATAAGACTCGTAAATTTTCAATTTATTCGATTCTTCTTCATGTAAGAAAGGAGTAAACTATCATATCGTTATTTCCCATAAAGAAAACAGATTAATACAAATGGTCCAAGAAATTAAAAGGAAACCCATAAAAATTAAGAGTAATATATAGAACCTTTTAATTTGTGTCGATGATATATTAAATATACAAGTTTTCTATATTCCAAGGTAAGAGCAATATTTGTGTATATTTTTTACTCTTTGCAAATTTTTATTTTCAAAATTATACAAAATTTATTAGTATTATTTTATACGAAACCAATAAAAAAGGAAAATTTTTGTATATAGACACTCAAAAATACTTTAATTATGCTTTATAGTTATAGTTTAAGTAATTATATTTCGTAACTATAGTTATAGTCGTGTTTGTATAATCCGTGTATGATTTGTATACGTTTGTATAATTCGCTATATGATATGCAGTGCATAGCATTTTGTATATTTCGTTCTGTAGTTCGCGCACAACGTTTGTATAATTCGCTATACAACTTACAGTATTTGTATATTCTGCTATACAATTTGATTCACGCACAATTTTGTATCATTGCACAGACGTTTGTATAAATTCCGCGAATTATATAAAATTCAAATTATGATTACAGTTATATATTTTTGCGCATTATAATTAATTTAAATTATAACTAAATTAACTAATATATATTTACTTATTCGCGCAATTTTTTTCCGAAAAGAAGGTAAAAGAAAATAAAGAAGGAAAACGTCATATAGTTAGGTGGAATAAAAAGTTTGTGAAAAATGGCCTTCACTTTTAAGTTGGACTAAAGGACAATGTATATGAAAATATAATTAATTTTGGCTATATTATAAAATTGACATTAAGTATGAATATATATTATAAAATTAATTTTATAAAGTATGATGAGCCAAACCACGCCTGAAAATATTATCATAATTTATAGTTAATACTTTATAACATTATTGGCTACTTTAATTACTAGTATAATTTTTCCACTAATTAAATAATTATTTTTCAGCCATGAGTCGAATAGAAAGTCAAAGGCTTCAATGGCCAAAAAAAAAAAGATTTTCTCCTTAATTAATATATCATTTTTATTGTTTTATTTTTTTAAATCATTTTGTAAACGATAAAATCAGTAGATTGAATTGAATTGAATTAGATTAAAATAAATTGAGTTAATAAATAATATACTAAAAACCATTTAGACTAAAATAGGTTAAGTAATGCATCATAACATTATTAATCTATCTAATTTTTATTAAATTTTAATTTATTTATTTATCTTTTTATAATCATTTTAAATACTTTAAAAATAGAAGAAAGATATACAACTTGATTTTGACTTTCAAAGAGACTTTATGTACTTTTTAATATCGTGTTTTCTTGTTCTAGAAATCTTTATTTTAAACTAATTGATTAATAATGAATACATTTTTATATTAAAAATATAATAAAACGTAAAACATTAGCATGTTTCAAATAATTCACAAATATTTCAAAAAAAATTCTAATTTTCTTCTTTTTAAGTTAAAAAATAGGCACAATATAAAGTTTGATCTTAAACTTGATATAAAATTTCTGCAAATTGAAAATTTAAATTCTAATTTATAATTTCACACTAAATTTAGAATCATATTTATATATTATGCCTAAAAAATACGGTGTGCCAAATTTGAAAATCAGCAGCCCCTTACATTTTCCTCGTGGCCCACGAAGACAAAATGAAAAAAATGATACCTTTTTAAAGGAATATTCTTGTGATTTTGAACTGTATATTTTTTTTTCTTCTTGTTGTCCAAGAAATCAAATTTTATTTTTCGTCAATTTTTATTTGTTCATATTATTATATAAAAATATTATTTTTTAGAAAAATATGTTAAGTTAATAATACACAAGTAAAATAAATAAAGCAAATAACTTGCGTATTCAATTGAATCTAATAATTTTGGTTTAAATAGTAGCATTATGGATATTAATTATTATCTTCACAAAAAAAATGATATTTCTTTCGTTCACTTTTACTTATCATTATTTTACTGATTAAGGTCAAATTATATAAACTTTACCAACATCTTAATATTATTTTTTTATCATATTAATATGAGAAGGAGTACAACTTATAATATTTTTTCGTATAGTTTTCAACCATCTAAACTTTATATTTCAAACATTAAGTTTAGCTTTGAAATTTAATTAAGTTAACCTCAAAAAATAAAATAACGACAAGTAAAAATAAAAAAAAAAAGTACTTAACACAAATATTTATTTCATTTAGCTTGTCTATCAAGTTGTAATTAACTATTTACATAGGGCAATATCACAATCTTGATTTGTATCTAATCATAGTTATTCATTAACTGTACTA
Source organism: Solanum sejunctum (assembly GCA_025642045.1). NCBI lineage: Eukaryota > Viridiplantae > Streptophyta > Magnoliopsida > Solanales > Solanaceae > Solanum > Solanum sejunctum. Next base: position 2,859,624 of record JAOTQJ010000111.1, read on the forward strand.
TACAATTTCTCCAAACTATCACTAACATAATATTGTAACTTTCCTTAATAACAAGTTATCTATTACTTGAACTATTAAATTTTGTTATCTTTTTTAACGATCATAACATTCGAATTATCCTTCAAATATCTCAATTAATTCGATAGAATATCAGTCATTTTTTGCTAGTAATATTGTTGAGACACAAAGTCTCACATTAGTGGTTAATGGGATGAGTGAACTCCTTATAAAGCTTAGGCAATCCTCCTCCCTTTGAATTAGCTTTTGGGATGTAAGTTAGGCCTAATACCTTCTTCAACATGGTATCAGAGCAGAACCCGTCTCACCCAATGTTGGGCCCTCAAAAAATTATCTACGCACCAGATGCTAAGCACTGGGCGTGAGGGGAAGAGTTGAGACATAAAGTACCACATTGGTAGTTAATGAGATGGGTTGACTCCTTATCAGCCTTAGGCAATCCTCCTTCATTTGAGTTACCTTTTGGAGTGTGAGTTAGGCCTAAGACCTTCTTCAATAAATATATATCAAATAATTTTGAAAAAAATATTTAATATTTTTGTCTTCGTTCAATTTTTTTAATTATTATTTTTTGCATATTTAAAAAAGACAAAAACTACTAAACAACTTTTGTCTTTATTGGAACCCACCCCCTAGATCTAGAAGCACATAACAATATTTCGACACACTCGAGGGGGGTTTTTTAAAGCACATAGATTTAGAAAATAATCAGTCGACTTAATTGGGAAAAAAAATTAAGTACATTAACATTTTTGGTCCCTCACTTCCACCATAAGTTCTAATTTTAATTTCCAGCGACGACGAATTTAGAATTTTAAAATAATAAAAATTTAATATATACTATTATTTTTCTTATTTTTGTATATAATTTTAAAAATATTCATTTTTTTATTTAATTGCTTATATGTTGAATCAAATTTGTATTGTAATTCATATTTGAGGTTAAATTAATGAAATATAACGTATAATCATCATATATACCGATGATTAAAATGTTCTTTAATAGCTGATTTAGATTTGAGTATATAAGTATTAAACTCTGTATAAATACAATTTTCATCACATAATTAGTTAGAAAGTAATTTATATATAAAATTACTATGATGTTTGATTTACGATTCAAAAATTTATATAATTAATACATGTATAAACTATGCAAAAAATCTATTTATTATTTTATGCGGGATAATATATGAAATAACTAATGTCTACATAAAATAATATATAAATTCACTCATTATTCATGCTCATAACTCTAATTAGCTATTAATCGATATTTCGAAAACCAAAATTAAAATTCACCAATAACTAAAAAGGACCAAAAATGCTGTAGTATATAAATAATTTGAAAAAAGAAATATTCTATGAAAACACTAATCAAGATTATTAAACTAAATCAACGGTTGTAATTAACCCAATTTTCTCTACATATACGTCGTATCCTTTATTCTCTGGAAAACAAAAAAGCCAACTTTTTCTCTTCACTCTTCATTACTATTCTGCCTTCACAGATCTAATGGCAACTATCACATCCATTAAAGCTCGTCAGATCTTTGACAGCCGTGGTAACCCCACTGTTGAGGTTGTTTTTCCTTCAGATCTCTCTATTTTTCCAGATTTTTTTTATGTTTTTTAATGTTATTTTTTCGGTTTTTTCGATCTGTTTCAAGATTCAAACTTTTTTTGAGTTTTTGTCTTTACCCATTTGCTGATTTTGCTTGAATTGTGTGTTGCTATAATGGGTTTTGTTTGGATTTTTGAATGGAGGTTGTGTTGAGTGTGGTTGGTTATGTTGGATTGGTGGTTGGTGCAGATTAATTCTGCTGTATCTGTTTCAAGATTCAAACATTTTGAGCTTTTAATGCCCATTTCCTAGTTTTGCTTAATGGGTTTTGTTTGGATTTTTGAATTTGGATATGTTGGATTAGTGGTTGGTGGAGATTAGTTGTGTTGTATCTGTTTCAAGATTCAAACTTTTTGAGCTTTGATGTTTACCCATTTGCTGGTTTTGCTTAAATTGTATGCTGCTATAACTGTTTTTGTTTGAATTTTTGAATGGAGGTTGTGTTGGGAGTGATTGGTTATGTTGGCTTGGGTGTTGATGCAGATTAGTTATGTTGTATCTGTTTCAAGCTTTGAACTTTTTGAGTTTTTTTATGTTCACCCATTTGCTGTTTTTGCTTAACTTCTATGTTATTATATAATTGGTTTTATGGGATTTGTATGTATTTTTTGAATGGAGGTTGTTTTGAGAGTGATTGTTTATGTTGGATTGGTTGTTGCTGCTATAAGTTTTGTGCGTTTTGTTTGGATTTTTGAAAGAAAGTTGTCTTTTTAAAAGAATTGACAAGTTATGTTGGATTGGCTATTGATGCTGATAAGTATTGTTATATCTGTTTGTAGACCAAGGTGTATCCAAGATTTAAATTTTATGGGTTCAGACTTCAGACATACTATTTGTTGCAATAGTAGAGATCTCTTTTATCCAGATGTATTGATTTGGTTGTTGTGTATATGTGCAGGTTGATGTACATGTCTCAAATGGTGTATTTGCTAGAGCTGCTGTTCCTAGTGGTGCCTCCACAGGTAAAGATCTACCTGTCTTGTTGTATGCAGATGCATAATCAGTTATGTTACTTGTATAATTGAAACCAGAGTTTCTTGTTTGTTTGCTATGTGCATTGATTAAACTTTAACCTTTTGATATGAGTTTATGTTTAGGTATAGATACTTGTTTTTCACTTAAAAAGATACATTTTAGCATTAGCATGTTATCATTTTTTTTAAAAGAAAGTACTCCCTCCATTTTTATTTTGTTTGTTTGGTTTTGACTTGGCATGGAATTTGAAAACTTTTGAATCTTGTGGTCTTAAACAGTTGAACTAAAGATTTATAAAATGTGCCAAAGTGTTGTTTAATCTTGTGATCTTACGTATGCCACATGGAAAGTTGAAATCAAAGAGTTAGCCAAGAAAAGGAAAGAGTCATTTTTTTCAAAAATGTACAAAAACAGTAAGCAAGACAAACACATTGAAATGGTTAGTGTCAGTGCTTTCAGTGGACTTTCTGGAAAGTCGAAACTGCTCTGTCTTCTTCTAAAATCTCTCACATAGAAATAAGAATTGACTTTCTTGTAGCTCATATATTAGTTTGGGTGGAAATGTGAATCTTGGCTGCTGTCTGTTCTGTCTTTACGACTGCTAACATTCTTTGGAACTGCATCTTCTTGTTACCAACTTGGAATTGAAAGGTAATTCATCCTGTTTACTTGTTTAATAGGAATCTATGAAGCCCTTGAATTGCGGGATGGAGGATCTGACTACCTCGGAAAGGGTGTTTCAAAGGTTGGCATTTCACTACATAACCTCAACTTGATGATTATACCGAGCAGTGTTGATTAATTGTTTTTTATGCATATTCTTTCCCGTAGGCTGTTAACAATGTCAACTCAATTATTGCCCCTGCTCTTATCGGCAAGGTTTGTTGGTTTTTTCCCTGTTAATATTTTTTTTCTTAATAGGTTGTTTCCTTGTTAAGTTGCTTTTATTGTTCATTTCTGACGTACAAGTATTACTATTTTCCAGGACCCAACCGATCAGACTGCTCTTGATAACTACATGGTTCGTGAGTTAGATGGAACTCAAAATGAGTGGGGTTGGTGCAAACAAAAGGTATTATTAGTTAAAAGTATAAAGTTCATTCTTCTATTATGAGAAGTTCACCTTTCATGAATTTAATGGTACTGGCGTTTCTTCAGCTTGGTGCAAATGCCATCCTTGCTGTGTCACTTGCTGTCTGTAAAGCTGGTGCTGCTGTCAGGAATGTTCCATTGTACAAGGTATACTGGATAAGGACTTCTCATTTGAGTGTCTAACTTCCCCCGTTCCCTGAGTAGTTGTCTTTTGTATATTAGGTGGAAAATATTTATGGACCCAGTTAATATTTTGTGCTTGTGAAGAATGGCATCTCATTTCACCCTAGGCATTTCGTAGGATGATTTATCTCGACGCTTTAAATAGCATTCAAGAGCGATCATGTGTTTACTTATATAAACTGCCTCCTCTCTTTGCAGCACATTGCTGATTTGGCTGGTAACAAGAAGTTGGTATTGCCAGTTCCTGCCTTCAATGTGATTAATGGTGGATCTCATGCTGGAAACAAACTCGCAATGCAGGCATGTCATTTGTCTGCCTCCACTATGTATCTGTGTTCTGTTTACAAGAACGATTCTCATTATTAGTTATTTTGCAGGAATTTATGATCCTTCCTGTTGGAGCTGCTAATTTCAAGGAGGCCATGAAGATGGGCTGTGAAGTCTATCACCATTTGAAGGTTTGACAGCTTATATTAACTCTATATATTGTTTTAATCAACCAAGCTAAATGATTGGTGTATTTGGCTTTATTCTGGCTTGTAATTTAATTTGAATTTGTTCATATTCTTCTTTATCCTCTCTTTATCTTGTTTTGTCTGATACTAGTTACACTTCAATTGCAGGCCGTGATTAAGAAGAAGTATGGTCAGGATGCCACAAATGTCGGTGATGAGGGTGGTTTTGCTCCTAATATCCAGGTGAAGGTTATTCTTGTGCTGATGTATGACATCCTGTCGAAGGTTTACCCCAGTTCACTGACATGATTATTATTTTCAAAAAATACAGGAGAACAAGGAAGGTCTTGAATTGCTCAAGACAGCCATTGAGAAAGCAGGTTACACCGGAAAGGTGATTATCTCATTTACTTTTTGAGTCGCACCATTCTTTGTTTTCATAGATAATCTGGCGGCTGAAATGATCTTTTGTTCAGGTGGTCATTGGAATGGATGTTGCTGCATCTGAATTCTACGGAAAGGACAAATCTTACGACCTAAACTTCAAAGAAGAGGTAAGGACCGTCTATTTGCTTTCTTTTACTCATGCTTTTTCTGATGTAGTCTGGTAGTCAAACTGTTGATATGTTATTTAGATTTGCTCATACTTGTTCTTCTTTGCAGAACAATAACGGCTCACAAAAGATATCAGGTGACCAACTCAAGGATTTGTACAAGTCATTTGTGTCGGAGTACCCTATTGTTTCAATTGAAGATCCATTTGACCAAGATGACTGGGAGACCTACGCTAAGCTCACTGCTGAGATTGGTGAGAAAGTACAGATTGTCGGAGATGACCTTCTTGTCACCAATCCTAAGGTAAGGTTGAAGCTTTAACATTATTTATCGCTTGCATATCAGAGTTCCTTTCGCCATTGAAAAAGTGAAGTGTTCATCAATCTCTATAGGTGTTTATATTTACCTTGTATTACTATTATCTATATTGATAATGTGTGCAGAGAGTTGCCAAGGCTATTGCAGAGAAGACTTGCAATGCACTTCTTCTCAAGGTATCGTCCAATACACATGATGGGTCATATTTTTCGGCCATGATTGTGGAAGTTTCCTCTTTGAGATTGTATTAAATCATTTCTCTCTCGATGTGTGCCAGGTTAATCAAATTGGCAGTGTGACCGAGAGTATTGAAGCTGTGAAGATGTCTAAGAAGGCAGGTTGGGGAGTAATGACCAGCCACCGCAGGTAAAGACAAATGATCCTCAACGATATCGCTTCACTAGAAAATATATCTGAAGTGGTCATGAATCTTATTAATTTGTATAACTATCGTGAATGATTTTTTGATTAATTGGTGCAGTGGAGAAACTGAAGATACCTTCATTGCTGATCTTGCTGTCGGTTTGTCAACGGTAATGTTCTTACTAAGCATTCTAGATTATGAACATCTACATATTTCAGTCATACGAATTTTAGGTGTTAGCTAACGAGTATTCTCCTGGAAAATACAGGGACAAATCAAGACTGGAGCTCCTTGCAGGTCAGAGCGTCTCGCCAAGTACAACCAAGTAAGTTATCCTTCAAAAGTACTGCTTCAGTTAAAACGCTGATCTTTGCAACGAAAAACGATCATTCTTTTTCAAGAAATTACATTCCCAGCACCCATCTGATTTTTCGTTTATTCTACGCAGCTCTTGAGGATTGAAGAGGAACTCGGATCAGAGGCAGTGTATGCAGGAGCAAGCTTCCGCAAGCCCGTTGAGCCCTACTAAATTTTCAACTTTTAAATGTTGAGTTCTTGTTCTGCGAAAAATAAAATCCCTTCTTAGGTTGTGAAAAATAACAAGCAGACTCAAAAAAAACAGTTTTTGTTTTGTGAGGTTTTAGTAGTGTTATGAACTGAAAAGAGGGTTCTTTTTAAGGCTTTTATGAGCATGTCTCATTTTTAATTTTGCTGGTTCTGTAAAACTTTGATATGCAAGATTGTAGTAGTATTTTCTGATTTTATTATGTTGATGGTTTTGGTTTTTCTCAAAACTCAAATCTTCTATTTGCTATACATAATGGCATGTCAACACACCTTACGTCATGAACTGGTGAAAATCATGCACAATCTGCGTTTGCATTTCACAAGGTATCCCTTTTTTTCAAGAGAATTTTGGAGTAATTGATAAGTTGCTTCCATATGATTTGAAATTCTTTGCGCTCCGCGAAAAACAAGCCATAGGCCCTGCAATTAGGAAGGGACTACAACCACCACCATAGTTGATAGCACCATTAACCCAAAATAGAAGTAATAATGTAAAACTTCTATGTAATTTTATTATCTATCAACCACAATGGGTATTAAGGATAAAAAATGCAACACAACTTGCAACTACCATAACATCTCTTAATACCTATTTTGGGACTCTGGCTATCATGGGATAGATAAAATTTCTCTATCGTCGTATAGAAATTTTATGTTTGAATTATGAACATGCTAGCACAGAGAGGATGTGGAATTAAAATGTTTGATAGTTTGAGGAGGAAATAAATCTTTTAAAATTAAAAATAAAAATGACTTTATAAAAAATGCTGGCTATGGGGTTCGAACCCATGCGCACTTATGTGCAGAAGATCTTAAGTCTTCCCCCTTAACCTCTCGGGCAAACCAGCTCACATGTGTAAAAAGTCATACAGAAAATCTATATTACAGTATCCAAATATAATGTTCTTAGAGAACACTCTTTAGTCTTTGTAACACACTAAATTCTCACTTTTGCGTTGTTAACATATGCATATAAGAAGAAAAATTTTAAAATTATTTTAACTTTTCGTGCGTATAAAATTATATGCGATCAATTCAATTTGAGCTAATTTCTTTTTTTGATATATTCATATCGATTAACGATAGAATGCTATGACAAGAGAGTAATTAAAGAATAAAATTTTGAAAATACAATTACATTAGTAAAACTCTATGGATAGAGTTGAATCTTGCTAAATTGAAGAACATATTCAAATTCATAGACAGTGCAATTCCTCACAAAAAATTTCAACTTCTTCCTATCTCGAATTTCAATATCTCCTTGAAAATCATCAATGAATCGCTTAAAGAAAGAAGACGATAAATATTTTCTCGGAACCTCATATTTCACCTGCTTTTCACCCACGTAAACAATAAAAAATGCACTTTGGCATTTTTTTTGCAACTTCTTAGCACTTATAATCTTATTATTATTAAGATTATGCATCAATATCTCCTTAACCTTTTTGCAAAAACCAAAAACCTCCATTGATGAATTAACCTAAAAAACTTTAGTGGAAAAATAGAATGGAAATTTGAAACTTTGGAGTGCATATATAAATATAAAAATTAATCCTAATCCTAATAAAAGTAGGATCTTAAATAATCGTAAAATTTATATCCTAAAACCAAAATTTGATGTCTTTCCAATTTGCTTTTGGTTAAGTTTTGGATATTTTGGTTAATCTAATTTTTAGTTTTCCATTTTAGCATAGGACTAATTACTATTTTAATTAGAATTATAAATCCTACTTTATGTTGGATTAGTTTTGTACTGAAAATTTTAGGAAACAACTTCTCTACTTCTATGAGATAGCGATAAGATCTACATACAATCTACCCTCTCCAAATCTCACTTATAGAATTTCACTAGATATGTTATTGCTATACTTTATGTTGGATTAGGATTTAATTTTATTTCTTCCAATAATATATAGAGATTTCTATGCATACTTTGATTTTCTTGTTATTAATCTCCAAACAATTCAATTAAGAAATTGTATATTGTTTTGTCTTGTCTGGATGATTATTGCTTAATGTATTTTAGATTTTGTAAAACTATGGCACGTGTGCAAGTGGCAATACTAAGAGATAGTTTAACCCAAAAAAAAAGATTGAGAATTGTATTTTGAATTTTTTTCAATTTTTTGTCACAAGGAGGCAGTAACAATTTGCGTAAAGATTCCGATGATTTGGACATGTGCACAAATAAAGTACCAATGCTCCTATTAAGAGGAGCGAAAGGTTGAATTTAATAGTTACACAAAGGGAAGGTTGAATTTAATAGTTACACAAAGGGGTAAAAGTAGACCGAAAAAGTATTTGGAGGGATAATTAGACAGAATATAATGTCATTTCACCAAGAACATGACCTTAAATTGAAGGAAGTGAAAATTATATATTAGAGTAGAGATTAATAAGCTACTAGACGTAGAATGATGTCAAACCTAGTGATATAATAGGTTAGAAAGATTAATCCCATCTTTATATCTTATGTTATTATTGTCCATATATTTGCTAGTATTACTGCATGTATATACTATCATGTGCTTACATATCTAGTATCTTCTACTTTTGGGGGCTTGATATTTTTGAAACAATGACCTGCTGAAAACAACATTTCTATCTCTATAAGGTAGTGGTAACACTTTCCAAACCCTACTTGTAGGATTTCACCGAGTATGTTGATGTAATGAATTTTTCAAGGCCAAAAACTAGAGATTGAATCAAAGTTCATGTGATCAACCAAACCTATAATGTCCACACTAGCTCCACCCCCAAGTTCAACTTTACCCTTCATCTAACTCGACTATTTGACTTGACTGTACGACTAGAAGAAATTCATAAAAAGGGAAGAAGAGGAGCATATATTATGACAAGATACCAATAGGTACATACTTTGAATCAATTCAAATCTCATGGAAAATAGTCTTTTAACATCAAAATAGAGGATTGACCCAGAGATATAGATAGTTCACCATAGGCAATAATATGATGCAACTTTCTTCTTGCCTTTTATCATCAGATGAACCAAACAAGAAACCCAGCAAAAAAACTAAAAAGCTCTTTTCTGATCATAATTGGCAACCAAATAAAGACCAAATGTCTCCCATGTCTTTACTTACCAGCACTGTGCTTGGCTTTCGAGTGAGAATCCAGAGCACTTTCAGAACCAAAAGTCCTGTAAGAAACCAATACATGAATGCGCTGAACAAACATCCAAATGTGCCTTATAACAAATTGAGAACTACTTTTGTAGTGTTATAATCAATACCTGTTGCACGGCTTGCAGTGATAAGATCCACCTGATTTTGGAGTCTTACTAGCCTGTTTTGAGGGGTGAGGTGTTGCTACATGGCCACCGCCTTTTTTGCCATCTAAATCAACCGTGAAAGGGAGCAATTAGAAAAAGATGATACTCCTATAAATTTAATATTGCTTCCTCCGTTTCAAAAAGAATGACCAGATTTGACTTGGCATGGAGTTTAAGAAAATAAACGACTTTTCAATCTTGCATAACTAAATTAAAGTTGTGTTAAATATACCAAAATGCCCTTTAATCAATCTTGTGAAATTAAAGATTTGCCAAATAAAGAAATGGGTCCTCCTTTTTAAAGGAGTACTAGTTATGTTTCAAAATCAAGCCATTTGATAACAAATACTAATAAATTACTTATTTTCTGTTTACAACTTACAAATACAATGGTCAAGTTATCCTGATAAACAGTAATTTATAGTTTCTGGTACAATTACTATAAAAGGGCAGCCCAGTGCAGTACGCTCCCATTATGCTAAGGATTCGAAGAAGGACCACACCACAAAAGTCTATTAGTCAAAAAACTTCTTAGTTTGTTGAACAAGCCATTCCTTGAGGAGTGTGCCAAAGCCAAAAACACCAAATAATATAGACCAAAAGAAGTTAACAAAAAACAAAAGGATGAGACGAACCAGTTTTTTGAGGAGTTGCCAATTTTGCCTTTTTATCATTAACAGGTGTTTTTGTAGCTGAATCAGCCTTCCTCTTTTTTGCAGGCTCAACCTAAAACAGAAAGATGAAACGACATAATAACAAAAAAACCATCCAACAATAACATACCCAATGAAACAATAAATCATCCACCCCTGAAAAATCAGGTGGTCGAAAAGGAAGATAAAAAGAACTCTAGACTACCTTCTTGGGCGTCTCCTCCTCACTCTCATCGGAATCATCTTCATCCTGAATATAAAAAGAATTTATACAATAAATTCCTCAAAATCATACTCATTCAATAGATTACACACAAAACAGAAAAGCTTAGCCACAAACAAGATAAAAGCAACTGGTTTTGCCATGCATCATTAAGCAAAATATGCTTCTGAGCTTTAAGAGATGAAAGCTATTCAGTCATTCAATATAATTCAAAACCACTAAAGCACTTTAAGCTAGCCCTAAATACCACAACACAACCTCCAGCCCATCTAGCAGAAGCATTTGTCTTATTAGTTGGTATGGGATATGTATTTTTAAAAAATTACAATAGGACCAAGCTGAAAATGACTCTAAACAGCTAGTAGACACTGTCAATGGCACCAAATATGATACCTTAGATAATTATGAACGAAATAGAAGAATAGAAGGAGGCTAAGAACCAAGTAATGTTTACATTGAAGCATTGTTTTAGGGAAAAAAACCAAGCAGCCAACAAGTTAGCATCAAGCCATGCCAAGTAGCCAGCTAGTTGGCTTCCCTTAACCATGCTTATAATCAATCTCTAAGTTTTACACCCTCAGTTACAATTTGGTTGTCTAACTTTGACTTGGCATGGAGTTTAAGAATGTAAAGACAGCTTTTGAATCTTTTGGTCGGAAACATGCTACGTGGAAAGTTGAAACTAAAGAGTTGCCAAAAAAGGAAAGAGACATTCTTTTTAAAAAAAACTAGAAAGGAGACTAAGACAAACAAAATGATATTGAGAGAGTAACTATTTTGCTGTTTTAGCAAGTGACCACCTTCCACGAGGGCACAGATAGATTAATTTTTTAATTTTTGGGAGATACCCCATCTCTTGTACAGGATGTGCAATTGATTTTAAAAAATAAACAAAAATACCGGACACCACAAATTAAAAGGTCGTTTTAGCATTTCAGTGAAATAGCCGAACAAGCTTAAATAAGTGGCTTTGTCCTTGTATTGGATGCCCTAACTGATACTACAGTAGACCATGACAGTACTTTAAACACCGTGAACATATAAAAACAATTGTACCTCTTCCATGCCAGAATCATCCTCATCATCATCAGTGCTATCATCTTCATCATCTTTACTAGGTTCCACAATCTTCACCTTCTGCTTTCCTGAAGTAGAATCCTTTCCAGCATTAGACTTCCCTGCCTCCTTAGCCTCGGGTTTTCCTGAAGTCAGTTAATCATTATACTATAACATTGACCAATTAAAATGTCAATGGTTAAATTGACATAATATCTTGATATATAGCATTTTCCATACCGTTGTTTGCAAGAGTGAGGGGGATGTCCTCATCAGACTCTGAAAACACAAGAACACCAGACAGTCAATAACTGATAGCAGAACAGTACAGACTTCTAAACAAAAGAAAATGTGCATTTACCGTCTTCATCATCCTCTTCCGTGAACCAAAGAAGTTCAGTCAAGGAAACAAAATAAACAGAAAATTTTACACGGAAAGAAAAGTAAATGTGTAAAAGAAAGAAAAGTTAACAGATAAATAAAAAAGGATATTCATCAAACGGGTTAGTGGCCTTGTATCCAAAAAAGTAGACACTGCCACTTTTCAGGTTGTGTGATAATTCAAAGTCTCTATCAAAAACCAGGTCAAACTGCTGTTGAGGCACCTTCTCTGAATTGAGTGTCCCAAGAACAAGTTTCTTGCCATCGATATTCACTGACAAGCAAACACTTTCTGATTTATCCTTCTTCAACTCACCTAAAGATGCCTGCAGATGACATAGCAATAAGAATTAGCTAATGACAACTAAGATGAACGATTGTCAAGTTGTAGCAAATTTTAAGACCTGTGAAAGATGCAAAACCATTCCATCTCCAGGCTGTACGGTTAATGGCTCTCCACTTTTCACCTCAGCACCTAAGCACAAGTAGATGTTCAATTCAGAACTGAGTGTTCAAGAACAAAACAACAGCAATAAATTAAACATGTTCTCATAAAAGTGTACCAAAAACAGACCACTAGTAAGAGTAAAATTGAACTTTGAGTGAAGAAACATAAACCCAAACAGAAATTTCCTGAAAAGAGGACTTTTTCCTTTGAATGGTAAACCCCATTCCCCTCTCAAAAGTCATAAACCCCTCCCAAGAGACCAACAACTTTTAACCACGTTGCTTTTGTTGACGCACACCCCTAACTTAGGGCTATGCCTCACCATTTCTTCCCCAAAACAAACATAGCTCATCTATATTAAGCCATGAAATAAACTAGCCTAAGGCTTATAGTTACGAATCTAATAACTTTTAAAAAATTGATAATACAATAAAATATTTCCATAACAATCTAAGAAAATATGGTGAGTAGCCTGCTACAACATGTTCAATTACACCAAATATAGCATTGTTCACAAATTGTTTAAATCCTAAAAAAATCACAAGGTATACCCCCTAAAGTTCCAAATATCAAGTACCTCTGCTCAAATGACAAAGCTAATAAAACAACATGCCCAACTTATTTGGTCACAAACATGCATATATCTGTACTAACCTCAACATGTCTAATACCAAAATCACATACAACATTTACAGCAAAACAAACATAAACACATGAAAGAGCAATTGAAATTAAAACGATCAACGATAGAAAATGCAAAATGTATATTTCTGCTCTAACCTCGACATTTCTAGTACCAAAATCACATATAACTTTTTTTAAAAAAATAAAGTAACAAGACCACTGATATTTGAGCAAAAACATGAACCCCCATACAGCCCAAACTGATTTAAAGTAAAGAAGTTTCAAAAATCACACAAAACATTAACAGCAAGCAAACATAAATACATTAAAGAGCAATTGAAATCAACACAAAAATCAAATATAGAAAACACAAAAACACACATGTCTGCACAAAGCTCAAACATTTCTACTAATAAAATCACACAAAATATTTTTCTTAATAAAGTAATAAGATTTCACTGATATTTGAGCAAAAACAAGAGCACCCATGCAACCCAAAATGTAAAAAAGAAAAAGAAAAATCACTAACAGCAAAACAAACATAAATACATGAAATAGCAATTGAAATTGAAACAAATCAAGTATAGAAAACACAAAAACACACACATCTGCACTCAGCTCAAACATTTCTACTAATAAAATCACACAACATATTTTTCTTAATAAAGTAATAAAATTTCACTGATATTTGAGCAAAAACAAGAGCACCCATGCAACCCAAAATGCAAGAAAAAAAAAATCAAAACCACTAACAGCAAAACAAACATAAATACATGAAATAGCAATTAAAATTGAAACAATCAAAAACAACAAAGAGCAAACATATGTTGTGTGTCTGAGAGAGAGTATGTATGAAAGAGATACAAGAGATCTACCCCAAAACTCCATAGCTGCTTTTAGGGTTTAAGAGAAAGAAATTAGGGTTTTAGGAGAGAAATGGAGGAAGAGAGAGAATGAGAAGGTGCTTTGTATTTGGGCGTTTATAAGCGGGAGAATGGATTTTGTATGTTGTACTTCGCACTACTTAGCATAAAAAATGTACGAAAAAAGTAAATAAATTACGGTTATAAATTATTATATTAAAATAGAAAAAATAAAATAAAATTATTATTAACTATACAAATATATTAATTTGTAGAAAAAATTACACGGATAAATAAGCATATATTAGTTAATTAACTAACACAGTGATAGTTTGAATTAATTATGGTTCAAGGTAAACATCTAGTTGTAATTACAGTCTGAATTTTATATAAATTACGTGACTTATATAAACGATGTGTGCAATTATACAAAAGTTGTGCGTAAATCCAATTGTGTAGCAAAATATATAAAAATTACAAATTGTAGAGTGAAATATATAAATATTATGCACGAATTGTATAGCGAAATATACAAACGCTACACAAAACTATGAAATATACAAACATATATAAATGTTACACGAATTATACAAATGTTGTTATAACTATATTACGAAATGTAATATTTCAAATTATAGCTATGAAGTATAATTAAAGTGTTTTTGAGTAGCAATTTGCAAAAATTCATCTAATTTAGGGGTATGCAAAAACCAAACCGATAAAAACGTTATTGGTTTATTAGGTTATTGAGTTTTTAATAGTTTAATAAAAAATATTATTGTGTTATCGGTTCGATATCAGTTTGTACTATTGGGTTATTAGGTAAATCGATAACCCAATAAGACTATAATAATTTACTATTTTAACCCTTTGTAAAAATTAAATAATAGTAATTTAATAAAAA
>JAOTQJ010000111.1:2884345-2898559 GCA_025642045.1 Solanum sejunctum
AACTACTACTTCATAATTGAAAAAAACACAGATAATTTTAAAAAATATTTTACTTTATTCTGTTATATTTCAAAATTAAAAAATAATAAATCTTTGATTTCATCCGAGATTGATAGTAATAAAAAAATAACAATTCTTAAAAAAACAAATTAAAACATTTGTTAGGTAAGTCACGTGTGCCTATCCCTTTATCCATTTCTTTTCCTGAGCCATCATTGGCTCGCAAATTTTTACTTTTTGCTTCTAAAAATCCTTAACTGTCATAACGATAACGATAATAATTAAAAATTGTTTCATAAAGCATATTAATAAAATAAAAATTACTTTTTGCCTCTAAAATATATATGTATTAATTTAGCGTACTAATAGTACTTTATTCAATAGTATAATTTTTGATCTATGTATTCATAACGCTCTACCTTAACAATAATAATATTCCATCCATTTTATCTTACATAAATATTTACTTTTGAGGCTGGAAATTTACAAAATTGAAAAAAAATAACAAGTGTAGTAATTTAAATGTATATATAATAAAACACATACCAAAATATCTTTTTATTCTTATAATTTTAAAAACATGTGCATAGCATAGCATGCTTAAATATGCAATATCAAAATCTTAATTCATATGATATTGTGACATTTAAAATAACAACAATAACAATAACATATCCCAGTGCCTCAAAAGGCTCCCGCGCATTGCGGTGTGAGGGAGGGTCGGATGTACGCAACCTAACCCCTATGTTTAAAAACATAAAGCGGGTGTGAAGTCTATCAACAGTTTGATTGATGTTTTCTCACGTTTTCACCCCTTTTCCCTCTTTTCTCTGCTTTCCTTTTCATCGAGTGAAGAGTCCAAAAAGGATGAGCGAGTTCAGATCGAGTCTTTTGAAGGCATGATTAGTTCTACAAATCTCACTACACGGACCATAGTAAACTCCTTCTCGTTCTAAGTCACAGTCCCATTTTGTCAAAATTTCATGACTGTTAAAACCATTCGCTCGAAATCTTTACTCGATCTGAAAATGCTCATCTTGAGGGCTTTCCTCTTCTTTCTTCGCGGTCTAGTTATAGAAATCCACAGACAAGACTTTGTTACGAACAAAAAAGTGGAATGAAATCCCCCTTCTTCTTCCCACGAAACTGAAACTAAAAAATTTCTTGTAGGATCACCTTACCAATCGCTCTATTTTCTCTTTCCTGCCTACAACTAACAATGTACTTTCCTTTCTTTGAGCGACTGACCTGGAACAAGCAGTAACTTCTTCATTAAATTGAAGATGTTCATTTACCATAAAGTCAACTTACATCAATATTAATAAATTCATCCAAAACTTTTATACAAAACTAATATCTTATGAGACGATATTTGATTGAACACAATATTTATATTTAAGAATAAAAAAAGAAAACTAAAATTTATGATGCAAAACATATCATAGTAAAAAAAGTAACACGGTCATAATTAATTTTTTTTCTAAAAAAACGTATTATTCACGATTAATTAAAGTATGCATAACCCGTCAAAACTGTCTTATCAATATTTAGTTATTTTACCGAAAGAACCGGTGGCCCCCTTGTTGAATGCAGCAAAACTAAAATACCGAAACTAACCCTGTCACTCCTTAGAAAGCGTGTACTACTGAATGGGGGACCAAACCATAAACGACGTCATTAATGGTGCCGCTAAAGACCATGCAAAATGAATTTAATAATGCAACCAGAAACCCTAACGGCGTCATACGATATTCACGTGCCAAAACGTCCCTATATGTATCAAGTCTTCTTTAGCCGCTTCACACGCCGTGTAAGCTGTTTGACCGCTTAAATTACTTACATACCCTTTCCTAATATGTTCTACCTCAAGTACGTAAGCTGCATGGGAAAAACTTAACCACATTCAACAACATCACCCTAATACCTCAAAAGCTCTCATCCATTACGAAATAAGAGAGAATCGAATATACGCAGTCTGACCCTTATGTTTAAAAACATAGCGCGACTATTTCCAGATGACCCATGATGAGCATCGAAAATTACATTAACTAACTGTTACTTCACAATTGAAAGAAGCGCAGACAATTTAAAAAGCCATTTTGTTTTATTCCATCATACCTCAAAGCCAAAAAATAATGAATCTTTAACTCCATCCGAGATTGATGAAAATAAAAACTTAACTGCATTCATTGTTTATTAATAAAATTACAAATAATACACATTTTTATGATAATAATATACGATGTAATTGTATAAAGAAAATAAAATATACATATATACATTGGAGATAGAAAGATTATATTATAGATAGATAGATGGATCCCCTAACTCAAAGGAAAAAAAATACTTGAGAAAACCATATGGGTAGCATGCATACTTTCACCACTGAATTGATGTTTATCAAAACACAGTAGTTGACCATGAACTCAATTATTACTAGTATAGAATAAATCGAATCAAATTTATATTATAAAAATTCGTAAATTTTAAATCCTGAATCTCCGAAAATAATTGCGCTATGTTTTTAAACATAGAAATCAGGATGCGTACATCCGACCTCCTCTTACCCCACAATGAGCGGAAACCTTTGAGGCATTGGAGTAATATTGTTATTAAATCCTGAATCTGTATTACGCTATCTGTGTCTATAGACAATACAATATATAGGAATATTTCATGGTTTACCGGGAGAAGAAGTAGTCAGTTTCTCAAAGAGCTTTATCTTATATTACAAGAATAAAAGCCCTGATATTTCTGTTTGGCTTCTTTCCTACTTTCTCTCTCCTTAATGGAATACTCAGTTTCATTTTTTCTTTTTCCCTTTAATTTGCCGTCCACTGCCTCTGTAACATCTCCGGCAGAATTCCATTGATTCAGGTAAGAGAGTAATAATTCACTAAGCTCCCAATTAATTACATGTAGATTGTTCCTAATTTATAGATTAAAAAAATTGAAAGCAGGTAGAGAGCTAAAGATGTTATACAGATTTTGTTTGTTCAGCCAGATTGCTACAATCTGTCACTGATCAAACCTAATTTTGTCAGTTATATGTTAGAATCAATTAAAATGAAATTACATTTAATTTTCACCCTCTACTCACTGACTCTACCATGGGAGGACCAGTAGATAGGCTAATCTTGGCGGGATCTGTACTGAAAAAATTTGTTTTTAGTATAATTTTACAAATTTGAGTACAAGGGATTCTTAAAAATTATGTTTTATGAAGATTCTTCATATATTCTGTCTTGTATGGTTTTCTTTTGCAGGATGATTTCATAGAACAGTTTTTTTCTATGAGAGACTACTTTGAGTTTATGCCTGCAAGAATCTGCCTATTATTTCTGTCAAATTAAGGGAAATAAAGGCAGAAAGATTGGATTTTTACCGGTCACTGCCAGGGCGGTATGGCCGGTAGGGAAGGAAGCATGATTCCACAAGCAGATGACTGTCAAATTGGAACTCCATGGTTTCCAATGACTCCAGCAAAACCAAGCTTGCCACCAATCTATGGGAATAGGCAACAAAATCAGCTGGAACAGATTAATGGGGTGCGATCACAAAGAATTTCACAAGGACAAGATCTAAGCCAAGTGAACAAGATAGAATTGAAGGATTTCTTGCAAGAACCTCAAGCTCAGTGTGCGGCTGCATGCTGTGGTTTGACAAATTCAGCTTCTGTAACGGAGTATTTTGATGCTTGGGAAGCAGAAGCAGGGACAGAATCCCAAATGTATAGCAACAACAATGTTAAAATGTGCAATAACTTATCTACTGATAATGTGGATGAATGGAGCAATGTGTGTTTCGGACATCGCTTGGCATTAGCACATGTTGCTGGCTCTACAACAGCCATTGAAAACACAAATGCAGAAACTAACTTTACCATGAATGGTTCTGTCGGGTCCCTCGTCAGTTCCCAGGATGCAGGTAATGAATTAAATTATCCATTTGACTCATCATCATTGGTCATAATTGAGATGCATAATGCCTGTAGAAACTTCAAAGTTACGACAATCACATTAACGTATATGTCATAAGTGTCTTTAATGTCGCTCAATGGCTGTGTCTAAGCGGATAACTAAGACCTGCAAAAGGATAGAGAACTAAATAGAATAATAAGATCAGTGATCAGTTTAGATTCAAGTAAAAATTATGATTCCTCATGAACAAATCAACAAGAACTGAGCTGAACATTTGACGAACTACTGAATCACGTACTTAGTAATAAAATCAGAGGTGGAAAAAAAAGTGATGTGCAACATATCCGCATATGTTCTCTGATTGTGTATGGACTATTCAATAACTTGATACTTCCTCAATTACTCTTGTTAATTTTTTAAAAAAGAGTTGTTTCCATACTGATATTTCCTCGATATACTAATATGAAAGAGGTGCCTGTCATGCAGATGGAAGCTCTATTTGTTCAAGATTCCCTTTTAACCTGAATTCACCAACTAGAGTGACAGATGAGGACTTGAGCTGCAACAATGCATTCCAGTTTGAACCAATAACACCATATCAGATCAACAAGAAAGGGTCAGCATCTGATGCACCAAGTCTAGACTTTAACGAAACACCAACAGCAAGACACGTACAGTCGAGCAAAGATACATTAAAGAGAGCAGAAGCAAATGATCTCAACACAGAGCAGTCAGGGCAGGTCTTGAACATTTCAGAACTACCAGAGAATCTCATGATTGACAAGGCAGTCAATCAGGATGCTGAACAGAATAATACACCACAGCAGAAACGGAGGAAGAAGCACCGGCCTAAAGTGGTAATAGAAGGCGAGCATAAAAGGACTCCTAAACCAAAAACTCCCCAGCAGCATGGTTCAATGGAAACAAAAAAGGAAAAGAGGAAATATGTCCGAAGAAACAAGTTTGAGGAACCTCCAAGCACATCCTCAGACGAGGTAAATGATATGACTAGACATGAGGGCCATCTTCCAAGTCCTGGAAAAATTCAAAGAGCAAAGAGGTCCAATATCAGAAGAAATCAAGTCAACAGGTTCGCTATAAATCCTGCTGAAGAGGGAACTTTAGATCCACCATATGTTTTTCGTCCAAGAAGGTTCCCCAGGAGATCATTGAATTTTGATTCTGAAACCAGATTAAATGATGAAAACTCATCACACTGGCCATCCTCGACTGTGGAGGACTTGCATGAGAATCAATCCAATTCTAGTGTGCATCCTGGAAATGGTATTGAAGTCACAACAGCAAAGACAGCACTGAGCTCAGTCTATGACATCACATATTCAAATCAGGAGCTGAAAACTTGCCAAAGGCATCATGACCATTCCACCCAGAAGAAGATTGGCCTGAATGATGGTAAATTTATCATGAACAAACAAAATGAGATCTCAAGAGGGAAGTGTAAACTCATTTTCCCGGATGAAACTCATGATAAACAGGCAAGCATTTTAGAAATGACACCAAAGAGCATGAATAGCTCGAACTGCAGCAGCAGCACATGCTTGATCCATGAAACACCAGAAAGAGTCTTCAAAAGACGACGTTCTTTTAGAACCGGTGAAGCAAAACTTTACAGCACAAATGTCAGGGGAGCCTATTTCAACTCCATGCAGGCATATCAAGCAATTCTCCCAGCAAATGAACCTTATGCTCAGAGTACCCAAGGGATGCATTTTCCCACCATTTACAAGAAAAAGAGGACAGAGAAGGGCCATCCCTCAGCAACATCTTACATCAAGCCTTTTACCTGTGAAATTAACTCTCTCTTTATGTCTCAGAGCAACATTGGTCTTTCCCAAGCCAGTACGTCTGCAAATGATAAAGCCAATAACTTAATGCCAAATCAGGAACTTGTACCAGCATTTGCGGAAGTAGAGGGGTTAAGAAGAAAAAGATCAAAAAGCATTAGTAAAGTACGTGACCTAGCATCACTGCTTGAAATTTGTAAACATTTCCCAACTCTTCCAGTCAAAACGGTATCTGAATTTGGAGAAAGATGTGAAATCTCAGATCAGCCTAATACATGTATGGAAGCCCTGGTTGCCGACACCCGTGCAATAATGAAAACAAAAAAGAGGTCAAAGAGAAGTAACGTAGTCAGTTCCACAGCATCTTATATGTACGCCCGAACAGAGTTCACGACAAATGCAAGAGGTAGTTGATGCTATGTTCTTAACTTTCAGATAACCTATCAAATAAGAGGTGGACTTTAATTGCTCACGAAATTGAATGCAGGTTCCATACCAGCTATTACTTGGAGATCTCCAGTTGATGAAATTGTCAATCGCTTAGAGCAACTTGATTTAAATAGAGAAAGCACCCGCCCGTACCAATATGCAGAAAATGCCCTTGTTATTTATCAAAGAGATGGAAGTATTGTCCCTTTTGCAAGATCATTTGTTAGAAAACGACGACCGCGTCCCAAGGTTGACCTTGATGATGAGACCACTAGGGTATGGAAGCTTTTGCTGCAAGACATAAATAGCGAAGGCATTGATGGTACAGATGAAGACAAGGCAAAATGGTGGGAATCAGAACGTGAAGTGTTTCATGGACGAGTAGACTCATTTGTGGCACGGATGCGTCTTGTTCAAGGTAAGTATACAAAGTTTTCATACCTTTGACGGGACTATCAAATGGACATCCCCTGATTCCTTTTTGACTAGAAAAGCAGTGAACATAAACTATTGGATAGACTAAATAGGATGGGAGGTATCACAAACCGTCACTATAAACCAACTTGTATTCAAAAGATGCACCAGCAATAAGTAAACCCAAGGATTCCAACCTGACAAACGGAGATGCACCAGCAAGGTCAAGAAAGAAACCTAAAATCCAACCTGACACGAACCAACACACATGTATAGTCCCACAAAGAGAAAGCGGATTATGATGGAATAAGCATGTCCCTATACTTCATATGCAAAAGTGTTACATCATTACACATAATTCATATAGAATCAGCAAACTATTAGATAATAGATTTCATTTGTGATGCAAAACAACCTGAAACTGAACGATTGTCATGCCAATAGAAGACATAACTAACACTATCATTGCACACCAATCATCAATCTCAAACAAGATTCATGTTACCTTGTTTTTCCTTTCAATCATCTATAAAATCATAGTTGTCAATGGGCCATACTAGAAACAAACAAGATGTGCATGTGGCATTGTTATCTTTCTGTTTCATTAACCAATTCTGCTCTTTTTGGGGTGAGCCAGGAGACAGGCGATTCTCTCCTTGGAAGGGATCTGTAGTGGACTCTGTAGTTGGAGTTTTCCTGACACAGAATGTCTCAGACCACCTTTCAAGGTAAGCTAGACTTGATTTTGTTTTCCCTTTTCCTGTACATCCATAAGAAATTTAAAATACTGAGTTCCACAAAAGTACTTTATCCACTTTATAGCTCTGCATTCATGACACTTGCTGCTCGGTTCCCTCTCAAGTCAGACATCAGTGTGGAAAAGAATGAAGAGAGTACAGGGATCATTATTGAAGAACCTGAAGTAAGTAATCTGGAACCTGATGATACAATTGGATGGCATGATGATCAATCAACTCAACAAACTCCTGGTCAGGAGTTCTCCAGTGCAGAGTCAGACAATGAAAAAACAGCTGTTCACAGCAGTGAATCAAGTGAAAATAGCACCAACTGTAACAGTTCAACTGAAAATTATATATTGCAGCAACCTGGTTCTTCTAGAGAAAGCTCATGTGTGCATCATGAAGCAACAACGTATGGATCAACTATAGCAATTGCAGCAACAAAATTTTGGGGGGATCAAGTAGAACCAGACAATTTGCTCTCTTCTCAGAATTCTGCAATATTTTCTCAAGACTCAGCAAATTTTTCAGCTGTTCCAACTTCTGAAGGAACTGAATCACGCAACTTTTTGGGCTCTGCTTCATTTTTGAAATTACTACAAATAGCAAGGACTTCGAAATCACATCGAGTCCAGGATCAGAAAACTGAAAACAGCTTACTGGAAAAGGATATAGATGGCCAACTAAAACATGTGGCATGTTGTTCACACTTTCAGATGCATGGGGAGAATCACAGAGGCTCAATAGAAAATGACTGTACTTGTAGCTATTTGGGCTCATATACAGTGTCTAATTCAGGAGCACGACAAAACGAGTGCAAGAGCAATTTGGAAGAAGCTGCAAAATTTTCAGACCTTTCAACGGAACTCGATGCCCCCGAACAAAGTAAATCATCAGCAAAACCTGCAAATCGAGCACTATACGGAGAGATGAGTGAGACTTATATCTCATGCAATAACAATCAAAACAAGGTGTACACAGCAACAATTGATGATCCAGTAGCCAATATTGTGCAGCAAATTCAAATTGAAGAGAGCAACTACAATATGCAACGAGTAACAGAAGCACCAAAATTTTCAGAAGCCAGCATAGATGTCAGAGAGGAGGTCAGTATAGTTGATTCGAGTAAGTCTGAGCACACAGCTTTAGGGTCAAACACAAACAAAGGAAAATATCATGCTGGTAGCACATTAGACAGAGCAAATCACAATGCTAAAGCAAAAAAGGAACGCCTTGGAAAAGAGAAGCAGAATGTTGACTGGGACAGTTTAAGGTTACAGGCTCAAAGCAGCAGTAAAAAAAGAGAAAGGACAGCAAACAGAATGGATTCACTGGACTGGGACGCAGTGAGGTGTGCAGATGTCAATGAGATAGCCTATACCATTAGAGAACGGGGAATGAACAATATGCTAGCAGAGAGAATCAAGGTACATCAGTAAAAATTTCAATTAACAGCCTAATTCTTTTAAAATCAGAACTCCCTCGTCATTCATCTACCACAGAAATTACCAACACACCTTAAAGAGACTGTTCAATTGAAAAACAATTGCAGGATTTCCTTAATCGAGTTTTTAGAGAACATGGAAGTATTGATCTTGAATGGCTGAGAGACGTTCCACCAGACAAAGCAAAGTAAGCTTTCAATTGACCAAATAATTTTTTCCATGTTTATCTATTATTCCTCTGCACTGACTAAACAAAATCACATGCATGGTATCAGAGAGTATCTATTAAGCATCAGGGGCTTGGGCCTGAAGAGCGTAGAGTGTGTGCGACTTTTAACACTTCACAGCCTTGCTTTTCCTGTAAGATTTCTGAACCAATTTTTGAAGACATAATTAATATGAAATAGCTTGTGTTCCCACTAATCAAGTCTTTAATAAGGTCGACACAAACGTTGGGCGTATAGCTGTTAGACTGGGATGGGTGCCCCTGCAGCCACTGCCAGAGTCGCTACAATTGCATCTTCTGGAACTGTGAGTAACTTGTGTGCACAGATCTTCTAAACTGCCAACACAATCCAACTCTGCTGTATTACACAGGTACCCAGTGCTGGAGTCAATTCAAAAGTACCTCTGGCCACGTCTCTGCAAGCTTGATCAGAGAACATTGTAAGTAACATCCTATTATCTAACACTATTTTGCCCACGCCTGGTTGACAAGCATCAATTTACTATATAAGTGGTTCCATGTTAGCTTATTAAAATATCGAATTATAACAGTACACTGCATAGTGGATGAAAAGATTAAGTAGGGACTAATGGGTTAGGGTAGTTGATTTCTTCAAAGAGAGTAATAAATGATACACATGCAGTAGTACTTGTAACTAAAAAGGTCACTTTTTTTCCTAATCAACTGATGCATGTACTGATTCAACATTACAGATATGAGTTGCATTACCATATGATAACTTTTGGAAAGGTATGTCTACACCACTAGTTACTCCCCTACAACAAATGTATCTCTGCCATCACAGTTTAAATCAATTTCATTGCTACTTCATTAGGTCTTCTGTTCAAAAAGCAAACCCAACTGCAATGCATGTCCAATGAGAGGAGAATGCAGACACTTTGCAAGTGCTTTTGCAAGGTTTGCCTATCATCTTATATACTTCCATATGAGAAATTAGTTATCTCTTGTTTGTATATCTTATTACTTCTTCTCAAGCTTCACTATCCTAATCCAAAGAAATGAAGAATCAAAGTTCCAGAACATGGCTGCTGAAACTAGATTTGATGAATCTATTTACTCTTACTCAGACAACATTTAAGCTAATCTGCCAGTGTTGTAACATATCCATGAAGCATATGACAAACTATCAGTCCCTCAGTGATGAAGCAACTTTGGCAGGAACTTTAACATCCATGGATCTCTTCTTGTATAAAATAGAATCCTACATCTCCAAACCTTAGCAAACGCCCTTCTTGTCAGCACAGTCAAGTAATGCATTACAACTAGATTAGCAATTTCATAGTCTAAAACAGAATGCACTGTTTTTCATAAATGGTACTTGACACATTTCTCATTCAGCGCAAGGCTTGCCCTGCCAGCACCAGAAGAGAAACGTATTGTGAGTGCAACAGAGAACAAGGCAGCTGGCGAGAATCCATTCCAGAACTTCAATCAACAGTTGCTGTCCTTACCTCAGGCTAATCAGACACCATTAGAGCATCCCAAATTGATCAATTCTGCACCTGTTATTGAGGTGCCAGCAACACCAGTGCCCATTGTTGAAGAGCCTGCCACACCTGAGCCAGAGCAAGAAGCTCCTGAAATCGACATTGAAGATGTTTGCTTTGAAGATCCTAATGAAATTCCTACAATTGAATTGAATATGGCGCAGTTCACTCAAAATGTTAAGAGCTTTGTGCAAAACAATACAGAGCTTCAACAGGTTGAAATGTCAAAAGCCTTAGTAGCTTTAACTCCAGCAGCTGCTTCAATTCCCACACCTAAACTTAAGCATATAAGCCGGCTCAGAACTGAACATCAAGTGTAAGTGGATGCTCCTAATATCTACATTGTGAAACAGAGTAAAGCTGCGGAATAACTTCTGATAAATCACTCAATTACGACAGCCAATTCTTTACTAGGCTATACAATTCTCACATAATTATTTTTACTTACTATCAATTGTTTCGCCATCCACAGATATGAACTTCCAGATTCGCATCCTCTTCTGGAAGGGGTCAGTTTTTCTCCTCTTCTTTTTTGCTTTTTAATTTGTTAATACTACATCAGTTTTTATCCCCATATATAAGAAGCATGTAGGCTGCATTTAAGCTCCTCCTGATAATGATGTCTCTTCATGTTGCAGTTCGAGAAAAGAGAACTAGATGATCCATCCTCCTATCTTCTGGCAATATGGACACCTGGTAAAATTTCAATTAATGTTATATATCACATAAGAGGAGCCCTTTTGAAAACTATGCAAAGTAACCGATTCCTATCACTGAACTACTGTAATTAGTAACCTGATTAATTAGAGAACTCATGTTTGTAAGGAGAACTTTTGCATAGCTAAGCTGGACTTTGCAAGTCCCAGGTTCCAATCTCAATAGTAGTTTACAATGCAGTGGTAGAGGGTAATTTGGCTAAATAGGTTAGCCTCTCCTCAGACTCTCTAAAGCTTAATTATTCCTTATGCACCAAACCCACATCAGGTGAAACGTCGAACTCTATTCAGCCACCGGGAAGACAGTGCAACTCCCAAGAAACTGGTATACTATGTGATAATGAAACATGTTTTGCATGCAACAGCATACGTGAAGCACATGCTCAAACAGTGAGAGGGACAATTCTGGTAAGGAAAGAGAACAAACTATTACAATGTTTGCCATGGGAAAGTAATTTGATAATTCTAATCATCTCTGAATATACTTTTCTGACAGATACCATGTAGAACGGCTATGAGAGGAAGCTTTCCACTCAATGGCACATACTTTCAGGTTAACGAGGTGAATACAACCAACTTTTCTTCAACTCAATGCATGTCATACATGAGCATTTCTGCACTTGATAAGGTTTTGATAGTAGCATTTTTGCTATTCCTCAGGTGTTTGCGGACCATGAATCCAGCCTCAAGCCAATTGATGTCCCAAGAAATTGGCTATGGGATCTGCCACGACGGACAGTTTACTTCGGAACCTCTATACCATCAATATTCAAAGGTACACAAACAAAAGGATGAAACCTTTTTTTTTTTAAAACCTTTAGGAGTAAAATAACATTGAGCCTGTTCTCTGTCAATCAGGCCTAACCACAGAAAGTATCCAACATTGCTTTTGGAGAGGTATGTAGATCGAAAACCTCAGGTCCACAGAGGTCCAAATGCTTGTCTTATCTTCTTATCCATTTCTACCAAGTAAATCAGTGAAAAGCATGCATGTTTCATCATTATGCCAATTCAAAAAGACACTCAACCGGCATAAGCACCAACCATGTTAGCGTGTTCCCTTTTTGTCTTCTACACTCTTCGGACCAAATCATAAAAACAAAATTATGAGGAAGTAGTAATCGCCTATGTTGTTCAGGCTCTCCAAAAACACTATTGCACCTATGTTGGATTCTCCAAAAATACACAACTTTTGGAGAATCTGACACGCACTAGTCGACATTTTTGAAGAGTCCAAACAACATAGGAAATCGTCCATGTACCGAGGGAAAGATATGTTATCCCTTGCTGCAAAACCTTTTATTTTTTCCCGATAAAGAACTGTAATTCGCAGGATTTGTTTGTGTGAGGGGTTTTGACAAGACGACACGAGCTCCAAGACCACTGATAGCACGGTTGCACTTTCCAGCCAGCAAGTTGACTAGGACAAAAGAAAAGCCAGATGAAAACTAGGGATCGATATCCTACTGAATCAGCAAGGCAGCGAACCAGGCTGAACAAGCTAACAACATTCAGTACCGTGATGTTTTAAACCTTAGAAAAGAAAAAAAAATTAAGTGTTGTCTAACATGTAAGTTGTAGCAAGAGTAACTGAGATAATCGATTACTTGTAGCTCATACTTAGGGTGGCCATTTCTATCCGCAAAAATCATTGTATTCTTCAACAGGCTAGTGCTCTTTTAGACCTGTGAGATCTCAAATATGGTTGGTTCTCATTTTCTCTTCAAAGGACAGAAAGAATAATAAAAATTGATACTCTCCCATGGTAATCAGTACACTTCTCTCCTAACTACAAAAGAACTGGTTTGTACCGCCTCATAAAACATGAGGCAAATATTAAAACTAGATCTTGTGGTTCTGTGTAAAAGGAATGGTTTCTCGTAAGCAAGGCAGGTTATTTACAAGCATGCAAAAACATCTACAAAACCCTTCAACAGGAGCTGCACCAGCATGTTATCAAGTAGTAATAGCTTGAACAAGTAAACAACGTTATCACGTGAACTGTCTCAACTAAACATAAACAAAAGTGACAGTAAAATAGACAACAGAAGTTGCAAGGACTATACCAATATATTCATGATACTAGCACACTGGTAGAGATTAGCTTGCAATAATACCCTATTTATACTTCATAAGTCAGCCAAGTCATTACAGAAATTCATCTATCAAATACATTTGCTGTTTGCAACTACTAGCTAGACATATAGTTTTGAAAATCACAACTGAAAGGAGATGCATAAAGACACTTAATAGTCCTAACAGCTATTACGTTCTTACATCATACCTGTGTTTGAAGCTGAATAAACCATTTTAAATGTCATCAGAAGAACATGGAGAGCATCTCTCAACCTGCACATAAGCGTTACTTTTGAAATAGGGTGATAGAGTGGATTTTGGACTGTGTAAATGATTTTCTACTTGAACTAAAAGCCCTTGAGTTCGACGTCTCAATGGATCTGTCATTAGCTTTGTGTAGCTTTTGAAATACAGAATATATGAAGAAGAGATTTTAGAAGCAAAAAAACTCACATAACTCATTCTTTTCAAGCTAAAGCACATTAACACCAATATATATAAGGAAACCAACAAACCAAAAACTCACAATCATCTTTATCCACGATCCACGTATAACAACTTTACACTTTAATTTGCAAGCTTACAAACTTGTAACAAAACAAGCATCAGGACATACATATTCACCTCACAAAGTTACATGTATATCACTGGCTGCCAATCACAGATACATAGAAATCGCCACTGATGTTTATATCACTGTGTTACGACTTCTATCTGACATCACCTACCACGTACATAAATCACCTCAGAAGGCATTTATATTCATGTTTTCAGGTGATTATTTAATAGGTATCCCAATCACAGAGAGATCTCATGTACTCATAATCTGTGTTGTAAAATCAAATAAACTTCAATTCAACATCAATTGCCACAAAAGCATCTTTACAAACCTGTTATAAAGCAATCTAAAGGACATATACTATTCTGTGCACACA
>JAOTQJ010000111.1:2901038-2929406 GCA_025642045.1 Solanum sejunctum
AATGTTGTATAATTGTCAATGGCAGCAGGATCTCATCATCTCATATACGCATAAACAATGTTGTAGATTCAAATACACATCAATTCGACTACATTTCACACATCATTCACATCAAATGCATCTATTTCCACATTAATAAGTAATCACTTAACAAATATCCCACTCATATCACAGAGAAATCTCCCGTACTCATAATCAATGCTATAAATTCAAGTGAACTTCATTGCAACTACAGTTAGCACATAAATCATAAGCAGGCATCCCAATCACAAAGACTGTAGATTCAAATAAACTTCAATTTGACTGTAATTTTGCACATCAATCACTTCAAATGCATCTATTTTCATAATATCCCAATCACAGTACAGAGATCTTCCGTACTCATAACCAATGCTATAAATTCAAATAAAATTCATTTCGACTACAATTTGCACATAATCACGTCAAAAACATCTACTCTCAAGTTCTCAAATAAATATTTAACAAATTTCTTAATGACGGAGAGATTTCATGCAATCGTAATTCATGCTATAAATTCAAATAAAATTCACTGCGAATACAATCAGCACATAAATCACCTCAAAAGCATCATCCTCATGTTTTCGAACAAAAAAAGCATCATGTTTTCGAACCATTACTTCACAAATATCTCAATGGAAGAGATCTCAAATACTCGCAATCGGTGTTGTATATATTCAAACTCAGAAAATTTCAAAGTATGTTCATGGCAGATTGAGATTATGAAACTGTTGAGCGTACTGAGGAGGGAGTGAAGAAGATACAGAGTTCTCTGTGTTTTCGACAAAATTTGGTAACTTTGCCGCCTCTTGGCTTTTGGAGTTCCCTCGCTTTGCTATTTATGATTGGGGATTGCACCAGTTTCAACATGGGCCGAACTAGTTGCTTTCCTCCTGTGAGAATGGCGGTTTAGGCTAGACCGTCCTTTTACTGGTGTATTATGTTGTTAGTTTAAATATAATATTTATTTTAATTATTATTTAATAAATTTTAAGTTTATATTCTTTTGAAAGGAACTATTTATATCACATATTCTTTATATTTATGCCTCTTTAATTAATTATAATTAATACCTCCTCTCTAATTTATTTTACTATTAAATTTGTGCACTGTTGATAATATTCATCCTATATGATACAATAAAATGTCATATACTGATGAAATATTATAAAAGATATTAACAAAATATCAATATATTATCAAAATATTATAAAAAATATTAATAAAATATAATATACCAGCAGAGTATTACAAAGAATGATAGCAAACTTTTCTATGATGTCGTATTTGGATCACATCTTACTTGTTTCTCACTTATTTCTTTAAAAAAAAAAAGGTCAATCGTATATGATACTTATTGGGTATGAGTGTCACAGAGGATACTAAAATGATATCAATATACAGGCAGAGTATCAAAGGGATTAAGCTCATACATATATGATACTAATATGGTATCAATATAGGATGAAATATCACAAAAAATATATTTTCTACTAATTCGAAATTTAATAATTTTGAAGTTTTTCTTTATTTATTTCTTAAAAGAAATATTGTAATCATATATGATATTAATAAGATATCAATATATCAATGGAGTATCATTAATCTCACTAGTATGATACTAATATGACATCAATATATCGACAGAATATCACAAAGAATATACCATTAGTATCATATATGATTGGACTATTTTTTTGAAAAAAAAATATTTAAGAGAAAATATTTATTGAACTCTAAATTAGTAGAACGTATATTCTCTGTGATATCACGTCAATATATTGTTACCATATTAATATCATATGAGACTAAATTTAATCCTCCATGATACTTCATCGCTACATTGATACCCTTTTAGTATCATGTAAGATTAGACTCATTTTGAAAAATAAATAAAAAAGAATTAAGTGAAAATTATTAAAATCACAATCTTATTTATTAAATTTTAAGTAATCTATATTCTTCGCGATACTTAGTTTGTATATTAATACCATAATGTTATCATATATGATTAAATTTAATTTTTTGTGGTACTTCTCCGATACATATTAGTACTGTAACAATGTCAATTTAGGAGGGGGGGGGGGGGATCAATTGTAACTAATTAAAATGCATAAATGAAAGTGGGTAGGGTATGGACTTAGTTTTCCCAACTTTAAATAGAAGAGTTTTCAAAGAATCCAAGATCTAATTATATAGGTCAAAAGTTCGTAGAGTTATCGCTTAACAAATGCAAATTGATTGAATTATTTAAATGCAATATTTCGATCTCGATAATTTTTTTGGGACTAAATTAGTTATACAGACAGTTCATTCGAACTTTTTTCACTAAAATATTACATTAAATTTAAAGAGTTAATTACTTTATATATACAGTAAATACTAAAAAAATTTCATATATCTATTTTTTGGTATTTTAGATCCAATTACTTAATTGATCCTTTTCTTACTACTTATAAGCCCTTCTAAAAAGAGCATTCAAAAAAGATATAGGCCAAAAGGCAATATCATTTAAAATAATTGGAATAAATATAAATATATATATTAAGTTTAATTATTAAATATAAATAAGTCTAAGATGTCAATAATATCACACTTTCCCACTTGAGGAAAATAAAGTACTTGAAATATGATTTAAAATATAGCAATTTGTGAAGTATATCTAGTTGGAATTAGTTTATAGTGTGTAATATAGTGCTAGTTGAGTATTGTTGGGGTTATCAACAATAACAACAACATACTCAG
Source organism: Solanum sejunctum (assembly GCA_025642045.1). Classification (NCBI taxonomy): domain Eukaryota; kingdom Viridiplantae; phylum Streptophyta; class Magnoliopsida; order Solanales; family Solanaceae; genus Solanum; species Solanum sejunctum. Next base: position 2,903,802 of record JAOTQJ010000111.1, read on the forward strand.
TCGAATCCCACAAATGAGGTCTGAGGAGGGTATAATATACACAGACCTTACCACTGTCTTATTGCTGAAGTTTATCCATGATGAAAAAAAATAGTCATATAAATTGTTAGTGCATAAAATATTTATTAAGATTTAAACTGTTAGAAATTTATTGATGAATGTGGTCCAAAAAAAGACCATTTGGTATAAAAAAACTTCAAAATTAGGTAAGAGTTCACAAGAATTGGATTCACATTTAATTTTATATTTAACCACACTTGTTTATTATTATAATATTACAATTAAATACTCTAATAAATTGATGAACAAAATAGAGGGTGTGTATTATGTTACCATTGATTTAGTCTAAATGCAAAGTGTGAATAACTTTTTCTTAATTTGTGGGCTATAAAGTTGAATCGAAAGGTTAGAAGGATGCAAGACTTATCTAAATTCATTATTCTCAATATTAGATGTATTATAACAGAGATAATTATTAAATCTAAATTCATAATCATAAAAGAATACTATTATTTCAATGTTAAGAATCTTAAAAATTTATTTCAACAAATTTAATTATAAATTTTTCTGGGAATGAAAAAAAGTTTCTTGATTTTTTTTTTTTGGCAACGACTTATATAGTGATTAGCATTATAAAACTCATCAAGCCTTGTTTTTTCTTATTTCGTGGGCTATAGAGTTGAATCGGAGGGCTAGATGAATGTAAGACTTGTCTAAATTCATTATTCTCAATATTAAATGTATTATAATCGAGATAATTATTAAATCTAAATTTATAATCGTAAAAGAATACTATGATTTCAATGTTAAAAATCTTAAAAATTTATTTCGACGAATTTAATCATAAATTTTTCTGCGAAAGAAAAGAAGTTCCTCAAGTTTTTTTTTGGCAACGACTTATGTAGTGATTAGCATTATAAAACTCATCAAGCCTTGTTTTCCTTTTTACTCTATTTAACTGATAAAAAACAGTCATTGACATTTCATAATAACTTGGTGATCGAGTTTGTAAAGCTTTATAAATAATAGCAAACTAATCTTATTGAAATTAGTATATTAAATATAATATATAGTTATAATCGTCTTCGTTCAAAAACTATACATCTAGATTCAACTAGTACTATATCCATAATAATATATTTCTTCAATAATATCACGAATACAAAAAAATTGCGTCTAAATCTATAATATTATTTGAGAAAAAACGTGTTAAAAGAGAATCTAAGCAAACCACAAGTTAGAAAGTACTTGGATGATAACTACTTGACAAAGAATATTAATTATCCTAAACCACAACATAACAAATTCCTATATATTGGAGTCACTTCATGTCCAAGACAAGTAATCAAAGTGATGCAACCTCCACTAAGAAATATTTTGTAATGGCGGAGTTAAAATTTTCAAAAAAAAAGATCAAAATATGAACAAGAAACACAAATCTGATCGAAAAAGATTTAATATTAATTATATACATAAAAAATTATTTTAATGCTATATAAATAATAATAGTATTTGTCAATAACAATAATACTATAATAACAATTGAACTCAAATTATGAATAATAGTATAAATTATGAATTCTAACATCGAGCTCAAATTAATACTACAATAAGAATTGAACAAATTCAATAAATTTCTTAATATATATACGTATATTAAATTCTGTAAATTGATATGCAAGCTTCTATATTTGCCCCTTGATTTTCGATGTACTAAAAACTTATTTCAACTTTATCAACACATGTCTTTTATCTATCAGTGCATGTCAAAAAACTCAAAATTTCTTCTCACCTCTTGTAACAGTTCCTCTAAATTCAACACCAAAAATCATCCTTTTTTTCCAAAATAAGTAACAAAGCAAAAAAACAAATAAAAGTTAGTCCAAAATTATGAACAAACTCCTTTAAATTCATCAAAATAAATCAAACTCTACCGTTTTACCTACAAACAATCCCAAATGAAACTCTTCACAACAAAGACTCATCCTTCTAACTTTTACATAAAACAAAACACATCCACTTGTTTCTAAAATTATACTTAGATCCATCTACTATACTGACCATGTCCTAATTTGTGTATCGATATTTGATTAAATAAGTGTTTTGCTAAGCTTGTAAATGGATCAAACTAACATATAGGCACTCTCTTGGCACATTTGCGCATTTTGTAAATATCCAATGAAATTTCACGAATAGAATTTTAAAAGGATAGAATGTATGAAAATTTTATCATTACTTTGTGAAGATAGAAGACAATATTAGAAAAAAACTCGAGTTAAGTGCAACATTTGATAAATATTTAATGTGTTTATAAGTTACACACTTAATTGCTTATAAATCAAAATCAATCATAATTTGATCATGTTCAATCACATCTTATCTCCGACTGATGATTTTCTAGCTTATGAGCATTTTTGGGTCAGAAGAGTAATTCTTGAAATTAGAGAGGGGATAATTTGAAACATGATAAAGTAAAGGGGAGGCTAGTGTAATTAAGTCAAAATTTTAACTTAAAGTCGAAAATTCCAGGAACATTACGACTAAAACAAAAACATCCCCCATCTTTTTTCTCTCTCTGCTCATTCCACAAGTAGGAAGAAGAAGAAGAAGAAGAGAATGAAAACTTTTAGTGAGAGAAAGTCTTAGAGAGAGAGTTGAACTCGCTGTATAATGAACAATTTCTAGCTAGGGTTTTGTTGAATTGATAAATTTTGTTTGATTTTCAGATGGAAATGCCTGGTAGACGATCGAATTATACTTTGTTGAGTCAAGTGCCCGACGATAATTTCATTCCTCCGCCGCCGAAGTACAGCGTCACTGGCGGTGGAGGTGGAGGAGCATCGACGTATTACGAGTCTCATTCTGGTGAGAGGAGTAAAGGTAAACCAGTTGATAGCAGAGGATTTGACTGGGATTTGATTGATCACCGTAGTAATATGATGCAACCGCCAAATCGGATCGGGACGGCGGCGGCGGCGGCATTTCCAGGTTCGATTGGTTTACAGAGGCAATCAAGTGGGAGTAGTTTCGGTGAGAGTTCGATCTCAGGGGAGTATTACATGCCGTCGTTGTCTAATGCGGAGGCATCGTTTGGGTATCTCAATGATGGCGGTGGCGGTGCTGAGTTGAGGGTGAAGCCGTTGGAAGGTAACTTGTGTGGTGCTTCGTCTTCTAAGAGCTGGGCACAGCAGACTGAGGAGAGTTATCAGCTGCAGTTAGCGTTGGCTTTAAGGCTTTCTTCCGAAGCTACCTGTGCTGATGATCCAAATTTCCTGGATCCTATGCCTGATGAATCTTCATCCCGTGCTTCAGCATCAGCTGCTTCAGTGGAGACCCTTTCCCATCGATTCTGGGTATGGTTGGGTTATTGTTTTGTGTTGATTTTGTTCCCTGTCTATATTTTGTTTGTATGTCACTTGCATTAATCCCATTATAATTTTAGCTGCAGCAGAGGGAAATGTGTGGCTATGATGGTTAAGGGATGTGTTGAACAAGTAGCATTGCATACAGAAAAACAAAGAATTGGTTTAGATTACGAATGTTTCGGCGTTGAAATAGGTGACAGTTTGATGTGGAGGAAAATGTTTTCCATGGATCATCTAAGAGTTTTGGATTGGGTATAAATGTAGGTGACGTAATTGTAAAAAGTGGACTATAGAGTGTTATGTTGTAGTGTCTTGGTGATACTTCTGTATTAAAAGTTGACAATAATGTATTAGCGTGGAGCAAGTGGGAAAATGATTTCTGCCCAGAAGTAAGCGAAGTCATCTTCTTGTTCTTTGAGAAACTATTTACCGGGTAAAAACATTTTTACCATGTATTAGTATTTTCCTGAAAAGTGTTTCCCGTCATACCAAATACAGAATCAACAAATGAATGTGTTTCTTCAAATGTAATTGTACTGAAACTATTTATCGGCTCACTATTTGATGCCTAGATAAATATGCAAAGGATGTTGAAGTTGAAGGTCACGAATCAACTGTTTAAAACAATGTACTCCGTTTAGTGGAAAAAAACTAGAAGAACATAGTAGAAATGTAACTCATGTTCAACAACATCAATGTACCTAGTGTAGTCCCACAAAGTAGAGTTTGGGTTATAGTATATGACTTTATCCTCACCCGGCGGAGGTAGAAAGGCTGTTTCCGAAAGAAACCTGGCCCAGGTAACACATATCAAAGAACATATAAAAGAAAGAGATATAACAAGTACTAGAGGAAATCAATTTAAGAAAAAACAACTGTCAAAGGAAGCATCACATGACTTATAGGAAAAGAAATAACAACAATAGGTACTAGGCTCCAAACTACCACCGATTCTAACCCGCAGGGAAGCGAGACAACACTCGACTATCTACTAACTTTTTACCCTACTCTGTGATTTTCAAATCTTCCTATCTAAGTTCATGTCCACGGTGAGCTGAAGATGCAACATAACTTGTCTAATTTCCTTTATGAAAGAAGTATTGAAAACACCCCTAAACTTAGCGCAAATTATTATTTTCGTCCTCAAACTATTGACAATCTTAAAAACACCTCTCCGCTTGACTAATTGAACTTAAATACACCCCCGACCTGCCTTGATCTGTTATATGACATAGAAAGTGATCTCAAACTCTTGTAGGAGCACCGAGATCTTAATAAAAAGCCGAGAAAAGTATTGAAAATGCCCTAAACTTGGTGAGATTTTAGGGGCGTATTTCACTCATGTTGCAAGATAGGGGCTGTATTTATTTCAATTGGTAAAGTAGAGGTGTTTTCAAGTCTGTCAATAGTTCGGGGACAGAACTAATAGTTTGTACCAATGCTTTTTCGGCCTACCTCTATCCTACCTCAAACCCACCATCGCCAACCTTTTCACATCTTGTCCACCACAAAGGCTACCTACTTTGTCCTGGATATCTTCATTCCTAATCTCTCTTAGTATATCCGCAGATCCACCTCAATATCCTTATTTTCGCAACCCTTATCTTCTGAGTATGGGAGTTCTTTAACTTGTTAACACTCCGCCCACTACAACATAGTTGGCCTAACCACCACACTATATAACTTACCCTTAAGTTTAATCGGTACCTTCTTATCGCATGACTCTGGAGGTGAGCCTACATTTCGTCCATCCTGCACCTATACGATATGTTACATCATCGCTCATCTCCTGGATTTCTTGGATTAAAAAACCAAGATACTTGACAATTTTTTTCCTTGGGGATGACGTGCATACCAAGCGTTACTTCCACGCTAGGCTTTTGTGTTTTAATCACTAGCTTACTATTTGAATGTCTAGTTTTAATTTGGCATGAACTGAATTAAGAGTAGAACTTAGAGACTATTACATGTTAATTACGAGCATGTTGAGTTAATAGCCACCTTTTACTGTGGTTAAATTGGGATGGAAGAAGTGGAATGTCTAGTTTTGATAAATTATGTAAGTGACTAAAAATGTGAATTTTCACATATCAAGTAAGAGCATGTTGAGTTTGTAGCTCCCTTTTACCTTTTGAAATTTAAGATGGGTGAAAGTGGAATTGTAATTAATAGTTTAACTTCGCTTTTAGGACACTATAATTTATTTACTAAGTTGAATGCTCAAATTAGTGGCTCTATCATAACAATGAGAACATTCAATCCCTTTCTTCAATATCTACTAATCATAGGCTTAATATTTGACCATGAATCTAGACAAAAATTTGGTGGCATATAATAGAAGTAGTTGGTAGCAGATCCACAAGTGTCATTGCAACAAACAAATGTAATAGGGCGGTGGAATTGGAACATTGATGACTTCATGTCTTACTTGATAAGGTAGAGAGAACTTCTTTACTCTTTTCAAAGCAAAAGACATGAGAGATGCTTGTAATGATTGAGAATAACATGCCTCTATCCTTAATAAGAGATCTTGACTTCGAGTTCCCAAATAAACTTCTGGGAAGGGGCACTTTGCCTTTGAGTGGGCCATACGTGAGATGATTGGTATTAATCAGGCCAGTGGGTTTTGGATGCCGGATGTTTATGCAAAAGAAAAGGTAGAGACAAGCATGTCTACTTGTTGATAATGTTGGCGTATGGGCCAACTTCCATGTATTTTGACTATTCCATCCAATACATGTTATTTCCATTTAGCACAAGTATCAAGTAGTTTTGCCTTCAAGGCTTAAGGCTTAGGGAAATGAGTAGAAATTACTTATTGTTTTTTCTGTCTGCTATTAGGATTTGAATCCCGATCTCTCATTGTTTTCACCCTGATTTTATACTACAAAATTCTGTGGAGAAACTTTTGGACATCTTTGTTGTAATATCCCAAAACCCCTTTGGAAATATTTCCTGAATGTGACCAATTGGACGACAAAATGGATTTCAACTTTATTGACTACTAGAGCTCACTTGGGTTAAAGAAGAACGTATCATTTCGAGTGGAATAAAAAATCGACGAGCAGGTACTAGCTGATATAATATGTCTGCCTTGTTTGCTAAATTCATTAATAGTAGCTATGTTATTGCCAATGAAAACCTTAAAACCTTGCTTGATAAAAGAAATAAGTTCATTAATAGTATATTAACCCGATTATCGTGGATATTCCTAATAAAGATCTATTTGCCAACACTGGACTCTTTTTATGAAAGTAAGAGTAGAGATGGAGGACCTAGGTATTGAATTAGAAGCCTCACAGAGGAGCACTGGTGAAAAGATTTTCCCAATTGTCTCATTTGGCTCCCTTTTGATACAATTTCTATTTCTCAGAAGTGCTTGATCTTTCTTGTGTTTTGGATGGGAGACATGAATTGAAACATGTAAATGGCGGGAAAGAAAATGATGAGGAAAGGTTTGTTCTTGTTTCATGTAACCTTATTGGTGACCGTTCTTTACTTTTTAGTATACTGCGGGTATACATGAAAATTTGTCAACGTTGTGTCATTTGTTTTGAGTCATGTGCTGTTGTTCTTAGAACTTGAGCGCTATGAGACATATAATCAAGATGATGGAATTAGCTCGTCAATTCATCATTAGTAGTTTTCTTTTCACATGTGCTAATGTAATTTTTTGGCCGTTGATATTAGTGAAAATAAGTAACGAAGGAATATTTGTCTTCTTTATTGTATGTTAAAGTAACCAATATACATCTATTACTCAAGCTGATAAAATATCACTATAATAGTGGGGCCTATGACAACGTCCTAAATATTTGATTACTCAGTGTCTTGCTTGAGTTTTCAGTGCCAAAAAAATGTTATCTTGCTTGAGTTGAGCAGTGGGGATGAGTTATCTTAAGAATTGGGGGCTTATCTTTTTTGATGAGTTATCTCAAGAATTAGGGGCTTATCTTTTTCTTCTGACTCTTGGCCTTTGTTTTTCTGAGAATTAGCCAAGATCAACATGGATTTATTTTTTTTGATCAGGTAAAAGATTTCGTTAATAATAACAAGGTGAACTTGGCCATATACAAGTGGTATACCAAAAAGGAGAAACCTACAAAATATTGTTTTTCTCCAAAAGACAACCACTCCTCCATACAAACCGGAGCTAGATGGGTACACCAAAAGAAAATAAGGTTCAGACATTACTACTCAGTACTCACTCGAATGAGCAAAGCTCATCTCCACTCCTTCAAAAGCTCTCCTAATTTTCTGCTTTCAAATGACCCACATCAAAGCAAGAGGAGTAACATTCTAAACATTTTGTTTTCTTTTCCTAGCTCCACTCTTCTAGCTGAAACATCAACTCCTTCACGAAACTTGGAATTACCCGAGAAACACTGAACCATGTAAAAGTATCCTTCCCTAACCTCATAGCTAATTTGCAATGTAACAAAATATGGTCCGCATCCTTCACCTGTCTCCTTGCAAAGGAAACACCAGCTCATGCATACACCGTTCCGTTTCCTAATACTTTTTGCTGTCAAAATCAATCCTCTAGTAGCTAACCACACGAAGAAGCACACCTTTCTGGGTACCTTAGGAATCCATACCGAGGCATGTGGAAAACTAAACTTTGCCCTAACCAGAAGCTTCTCAAGAAGGACTTAACTGAGAATGAGTTGTTAGAACGATATACGATAAAAGTTCCAAATTATGAAGGTTAAGAGGAAAAAAAGGTTCCTCTTTATGAGCGAGAATTCATAAACACTGCTAAATAGTCCTGTCATTTGTGTAGTTCTGATGTTTATTGGATCAGAAATACTTGCTCCTTCAAATTGTTGATTACTTTCTTCACTGAGTCCGTGGAAATATGCTTTCTGATTTAGCAAAGATTCTATCATATTAATGACAGGGAACTCTCCTGAAAGCGGCGTTTTCAACAGAATATAGTACTCTGGTTGTTGGAGAAGAGAGTTGTAGGTTTCTTATACATAAGATGTGAGCATGAATGAACTCTCTCTTCCTGCATCAGTTCCTAAAATGGTAAAAGTATGTTGATCACCTATTCTTCTGTGTGTCGGGTGTTTCTGTGTAAATAGGAGCAACTAGATAAATAATTTCATCGATGATTTCAAATTTGTCATTCTCTCCAGTCAAGCGAGAGCATTTATTGTTTTCTATTTTTTCGTTATTCGTTTATGTTATTTATTTTCTGGCTGCTTATAGATTCTATCTTTTATGTTATTTATTTATGTTCTTATGATCTCTCTTTCTTTGATCGAATCATGCTTTTCTAGACTTCCTAGGTTTTTTTGCTGAAAGCGATTTTCTGCTTTGAATTGTTGTTTTTTACAGGTAAATGGATGCTTGTCGTACTTTGACAAAGTGCCTGATGGATTTTACTTGATCCATGGGATGGATCCATATGTCTGGATTGTCTGCTCAGATCTACAAGAAAATGCCCGTGTTCCATCTATTGAATCATTGAGAGCTGTTCTTCCCTCCGTAGTACCATCAGTTGAAGTGATTTTGATTGATCGGCGTACTGATCCTAGCTTGAAAGAACTGCAGAATCGGATTCATAATCTCTCTCCTAGTTGCATCACAACAAAAGAAGTAGTTGATCAGCTCGCTAAGCTGGTCTGCGGTCATATGGGGTGAGTGCCAGAAACTTGTTATAAGGGACTCCGATCAATCGCATTTTGTATGTTTTCTCCTTTTTATAATTAAGTTTTATTTGCTTTATAAGGGGTGCAGCTTCTGCCGGAGAAGATGAGTTGGTTCCTTTGTGGAAGGAGTGCAGTGATGACCTGAAGGATTGTCTCGGATCCACTGTGCTTCCCATTGGTAGCCTGTCTATTGGCCTTTGTAGGCATCGAGCTTTGCTATTTAAAGTATGTTCTAGATGTGATATACTGATATTAAGTTTAGTGTTTTATTCTTAAGATTTACTTACAGGAATTTATGTATCAACATCTGATGAACGGTGTTCTTTTAAATAAAATAAAGAAAAAGAAAAAGCATGTTCTTTGCAAATTGTTGTCTTTTCTGTCCACAGGAGTAAATGTACGTCAATCCGGAGTTTCTTAGTTTTGGTGGAACTGTGGAAGGTTGATGTGTAATCATGAATTTCACACGATTGATGCAGGTGCTGGCTGACGCCATTGATTTACCATGTCGAATTGCCAAAGGATGTAAATATTGTAACAGAGCTGATGCTTCCTCGTGTCTAGTTCGATTTGGATTTGACAGGTAAGAATCCAAGTTATAAATGATCTATGTGGAGTACTTTTTGTCAGTTCATCCGCAAACTTGCATATTTAGGGAAAAGGGTAATGAGAAGTCTACTTTCATTGACACACACCTTTTTGTTAAATATGTACTATTTTGTTAGCCACGTTTGTTCAAATATTTTGAAGCAATGATAGATGGAAATTGATATTCTGACTTTCCTTTTGTTTCAAAATCCATTTTTATCTATTTTGTTTGCATAATCAGTTTTTGTTTCCCTACTCTAATATTGCTGTGCAGATAAGATGTGCAATTTATATGGACTTAGATTGTGTTGCCTAAATCTTACCTCGTATTCAGTGTATAATAGGATCAACTTCTAAATTTCTTAATCTTGATGCTTTCCTTGAAATGCATAGAGCTGCTATTTGTATAGAAACAGAACTTAAACTATTTAGATCTGGAAAAATGTCAATGATGATGTTTCACATATTTTGTGTGGTCTTTCTGCATTCGTGCTGCAAGAGAGGTCTGAGAAGATCAATCACTGTATCTAGTTCATGACCTATGTTGGTAAAATTGAAGTTTTTTCTGTGTTCTGATGGCTGCTGTTCCTAATTTTTTATATTTTTGGAAAAAAGCATATTTATTTTGGGCTTTTACAATATAAACTACTGCAACCTCAGTGCCAAAAAGAATGGTGGTGCTTGGAATAAGTGGCATGCTGCATTCAATTTGCATTCAGTCATGGATTTTTGAATGGTTTCTAGAGAAAAATTCAATTTCTAGAGACTGCACAAGAGTACTATGTATAAAATATTTGAATAGCTAAAAGTGTGTAAACATAGATTACAAACATCATTGTCAAAGAGAAGGTTGTTTGACTCCTCCAAATAGTAATGTGCCATTTTTGTTTGGATGAAAGGAGGAGTATATTGGATTGGTGATGGGAATCATAATATTTGAAAGAACAAATCTCATTGCTAAAGGAATACCTTATACCCTCGCGATATAATAGATTCTGAAGTTGTTGATTCGATTGCAAAGAGATGTCCTCCTTTCTTCTGCTCAACCCCAAAATGTGGAGAGGAAAAAATTTAATGGGAACTATTACATGCAATTAAAATTAGATCTTCAAGGCATATTGTGTAGCGAACAGCAGGATGCTATTTTTCCGTGTTACATTTAACTGGGAGTTAGCATGAAAAAATGGTGGTCCTTTTAAAAAATGCGTGTTTAGTTTTTCTGGGCACAGTTAGATATATGCTATTTTTATGGATTGTTAAGGAGGACACAGTCTTGATATTTTGCTCTTCACCATATAGGGAGTACCTGGTTGATTTGATTGGGAGCCCTGGATGTTTATGCACACCAGATTCCTCACTTAATGGGCCGGCTTCTATCTCTATTTCTTCGCCATTGCGATTTCCGAGATTCAGAGAAGTTGAACCAACAACTGATTTCAGGTCACTCGCCAAACAGTATTTCTCAGATTGTCAATCGCTTAATCTTGTGTTTGAGGATTCTTCAGCAGGTTATCCTCTAAATCCTACCTGCTTTTGTGAACAAATACATTTTTGATGCTTATTTTGATTGTTTTCCCATTGTTAAGCTTGGCCTCTGCGATGATGTGATGAGAAATGTTCAATTCACGCGTAATTTTATAATGCTTCAGACAGATGCTGCTCTGTTCCTAGCCGAGAAGAAATATCCTATTTCCTCATGTTAAAATAGCCCTTCTTTACCTTTCTCATGAAAAAACTTTAACCCTTTTATCTTCAGATCTGAAGGGTTACCGTTGGTTTCTCTAAACATATGAAGGGAGGAAGTGTCTTTGCTTTTAGAACCCCCATCATTTATTGGTCTTGAGATCGGCAAAGGCGGAGCTATTTAGAAACCTATGAAGGGAGAACGAAGAAGTGTCTTTGGTTTTAGATAGCCAAGTTGACCTCTTGTATGGTAACGGAGATCTCCAGACTAGGCCAGATCCACACTGCTGAACCTTGGACACCCAGCAGTCTTCTTGGCACCTATAGTTTTATAATTTCTTCTTTGACTAGTTCTCTGATTTAGTGTGATATTACCAAAGGGCTTGACTCAAATTGATGAAATTAAGATGAGATTTGGATTTTTTTTGTAAAAATTGACTTGAAAAAAAACAGAATATATTTCTTATTCTTTTCCAATGTTACCAACTTAAAAAAGACCGAATATATTTCTCATTCTTTTCAAATGTTATCATATTTTATTTTCTTTCACAAACTAGACTTTACAATTTACTTAGAGAAGTGATTAATAGCTGTCTCCCTGCCCTGCAAATGGGAGCTTTTCTGATCTTAGTTACTTTTAGCATGTCTATCCAGTTGTCTTTCCTCTTCCCATACAAATGACTATTATATTATCTTGCCAAATTTATTCCCTTGATTTGTTCTTGAATTTTACACCCAAGTATGTTTGTTTAAAGGTTCTTAATTAATATTGTTTGTCACAGGCGCTGCTGTTGATGGAGATGCAGGACAAATCGACCGAAATAACATTGAGAGAAACAGTGCAGTCCCTAGTCCAAGTGACCATGATGAAATTTCGCGGTTACCTGTGCCTTCAATTAGGAAAAAGGGTCATGACAAAGACTGTCAACTTACTAGTGTATATAATCCTCAAAATATCTTAAGCTCAACGAACATGGACAGGGACATGGGTCATATGAATCTTGTCCGTCCAGTTGGGCATGGAGATATAGGGAATGATATGAGATTTCTTGAGGGAGGAAGTCAACCTGTTCCTGCTAAAACAAGTAGAGACCTTGCCCTTGACATAGAAGATTTTGATATTCCCTGGGAAGATCTTGTTCTGAAGGAGAGGATTGGGGCAGGTAATCCCTGCGTGCTATCTTTGTGTCCACCTATTTAGTCCTGTGCTATGATTGTCTCATTACATGTTAGTGACATAGGGATGCTATAGTATCATAGCATCCTCTTTGCATGTACCTAACACTGTGTGTTGTATTTCAGGGTCTTTTGGTACTGTTCACCGTGCTGATTGGAATGGCTCTGTAAGACATCTCCTTTTAGTTCTGCATTCTTGATACTCATTATTGTTATATCTGCTAAACTTATTTATCACTTCGGAGAGGCATTTATTCTGAGTAATTTTTGTATCTTATTTGGGCATTTGTTTATTTCTATTCTATGAGGTAGTGGTAAGGTCTGCGTATATTTCACCCTCCCCAGACCCCACTTGTGGGATTCCATTGGGTATGTTGTTGTTGTTGTTTTGGCCTGATCCAATTCTCGAATAAATGTCGATGGTTTATCTGTTAAATCTCTCTTTTGCTTCTTTTTTGTTAGTACTTGTCAAAGTTTGAGATATATCTTTCTTAATTACTCTGTCTGGTGTTATTCCTTCAAATGGCATGCTGATGGAAGTTTGCACTTATTTTAGGATGTTGCTGTGAAGATTCTCATGGAACAAGATTTTCACGCTGAGCGATTTAAGGAATTTTTGCGGGAGGTAACTCTCTTCTCCTTATCTCCTCAACTGTTGATAAACAAACTGGATGAAAGAGAGAAAAGGGTGTATGAAAATGAGGATGGGTGGATGCCAGTTTTATTATCTGTTTACCCCAGACCAACTCCAGTAATCTGTACCCAAGACCAATTCCACTAATTTGGCTTTACTTTCATTTTGATTAGGTTGCCATTATGAAGCGGTTGCGACATCCAAACATTGTGCTTTTCATGGGTGCAGTTACTCAGCGACCAAACTTGTCCATAGTTACAGAATATTTATCAAGGTTTATGCTGGTAAACCCTACAAATAATCGGACTTTTGCTTTTTCAGTTTAGCTGACAGTGCCCATGTTGCAATATATTTCAGAGGTAGCTTATATAGACTTCTTCATAAACCTGGTGCCAGGGAGGTTTTGGATGAAAAGCGCCGATTGTCTATGGCATACGATGTGGTATGAATGCTTTCCTGTTCTGCCTCATTTTATTTTAAATCTTGGGCTAATTTCGTCATATTATCTTGTGCAGGCAAAGGGCATGAATTATCTACATAAACGCAATCCTCCCATTGTTCATAGAGATTTAAAATCTCCAAATCTTTTAGTGGACAAAAAATACACAGTGAAGGTGAGACTAGTAACCTCTATGGCACATGTAAAGGTTTCAATCCATCTTTTTTTTCTATTGATAAGTTCTAGACTTGCGCTGTCAGAGTGTGGTCTATAGAGAGAAAAACAGAAAGGATGTCTTAGTGTCAAAAACTTCTATACTTACGCATAACATATTGAAGGCAAAAGGCAAGTTTTGAAGAGAAAAGCTTATGCCGGATTTCTCATATAATGGAGAATTAGCAATGGAGTAATGTTGTGGGGAGGATTAAACTCCAACAGACAGAATATATCTTGAAGATTGTACATTATACCTTTGGTTTTGTGGGCATGTGAGAGTCAGAAATTTCTTTTGTCATCAAAATGGACATTGACCGTCTGGAATCATGGTAATTCGATGTCCACATAGCAAGGATGCTGGTATTTAATTATCTTGCACCATGTTAGTATGCTGGATACACCTATCAGAAAAAAAAATGTTGGAAGTTCTGGATGCAGTAATATTAAGCCTCTATGAGAATGAAGGTTTTTAGTATATTTTAGTTTTACTATTGTTGTTGTTGTTGTTGTTTAGTTTTACTATTGAGATTAGTGTGGTATGGGAAACTTCTAGTCTTAATGAACCCTTAATTTGTGTCAACAAACAAATTATTACTTACTGGAATGAAACCTGACCAAGTAGAGCAGACTGGAATGTATTCTGCATTGGAATGAAACGTTACCATATGGAGCAGAATGGATATAGAGGATTTATACGGTTGACCCCCACTACTTTGGGATTGAGGTAAAATAGTAGTAGTTGTTGTGTCGTATTCACGCATTTTCCTTTTCATTATCAAAAAAAGTAGTAGTAGTAGTTGTTTTATTTTTTGTTTTATTATTCAGTATGTTTCATATTTGTGTCATTTCCCTCTCTTCTCCAAAATCTTTTATTAAACCAGTTTATTAATGTAATGGCTTGTATTACATATCTTCCTCTTACATTAGAAGCATGTATTTGTGTTCATTGTAACAACTTTGAACTCATCTTAAGATCTTGATTATGTTACTTCTTTACAACATGCATGTGGGGAAGTGTCTTGTGATCTGGTTGATGAGAACTGTATTTTCTGTTGTCAAGCAACAAAATAAAAAGGGGATGCATTTGATACATGTCATTGCTTAATGTCAGTAATCTTTTAGGAGGCTCTGCCTTTCATAGCTTTTCATAGTTTAGCAGCACACATAATGTAGTGCAGTTGTCTCTTAGTTGCGCCTATAATGCTTTATACTGACAATACAGTGTAGTTCTGCATCAGATCTGACTCTACTACATTCGGAACAAGTCTTGCTTGAAGTTGTTTATGATAAATAATTGAGTTTTGTTATGGTGTTTACTTTTGCATATTTTGTACTCTTAAATTTATTACAGCCATCTCTATATGCAAATTCGTTGCATGTCCCTCATCTGTCTTATGTGTTTGTTAGGTCTGTGATTTTGGTCTTTCTCGTTTAAAAGCGAACACATTTCTCTCATCAAAGTCGGCTGCTGGGACTGTAAGTGCTTGATTCAACATATGATTTATTTAACCTTTATTTGTCTTTGGCACATCACTTCATCAATGAAATTTTTTATT
Source organism: Solanum sejunctum (assembly GCA_025642045.1). Classification (NCBI taxonomy): domain Eukaryota; kingdom Viridiplantae; phylum Streptophyta; class Magnoliopsida; order Solanales; family Solanaceae; genus Solanum; species Solanum sejunctum. Next base: position 2,919,116 of record JAOTQJ010000111.1, read on the forward strand.
TGGTTCTTCTTGTGATAGCCGGAATGGATGGCACCTGAAGTTCTCCGTGATGAACCATCAAATGAGAAATCTGATGTATACAGCTTTGGTGTTATTTTGTGGGAGCTGGCAACATTGCAACAACCTTGGAGTAATTTGAACCCAGCACAGGTTTATATTTCTATCTTCATGTTCTATTGTCCAGGGGGGTTTTAAGGTAGACATCCTATGTCTGTAAATTCAATCCAGAGGAATAACTGTCTGCAGGTGAAATGACCTAAAACTATCTGTTGGAAGGTGCAAATAAATTGTTGTGGGAAGGCTCTTACTGGTTACATTAGTTGCATAAGGAGTCATTTTTCCTTTGTGTCTAAGATGGCTCTTCCACGGAGTACCGAACTCTCTGTTCACTGGGAAAGCAAAATGGGAAACTTTATGTTGCACTACTTAATTTAGTGTAAAGACTGAATACTGGACTATGTGTGGAGCCATTCAATTTTGTGCTAGTAGTTGATGGTCAATTTTGTGTTAGGGTATGGAGAATAATCCAATGTGCTTCAGCAATTGTCTGAAGAGTCATTGAGTCATTTTTTCCTCATTTTATATCATTGTTTTACATTTGGTTTAGGGAGAGAGCTAGTCATTCATTGGGCACTGAATGGAGATGTTATAGGGACGTCATGCTTTGGTTTGGATTTCGATTAGTATTCTCTTATCAGTTTCTTGATAGCTACATGTTGTCAAAAGACATTCTCTGCTGAAGTTACAGTGAAGTAAGATAAGTGGATAAAACAATATCCATTGCATGATAATTTCTCTCTTTTGATTTCTGAATTTCTGATAGTTCACTTTTATTGAAAATCAGGAAGGGTTAGGTCGTGGTATCTAGGTGGCCACAACTTTACTGTACCTTTGGTTGCGAACATTGATTTAATCTTCGAAAGAGAACTCGGATCTGCTGATTATTCGCAACATTATTTTGCACTTGTATTGCGTCTTGGCTATATTTTAAAATGGAACGTCTGCACTGCGGTTTTTATTGGTACACCCATATTAAGAGATTGCGAATTCTGTATTGGCTAAAATGCAAAATGCATCTGAACCTGTAGGTTGTAGCAGCGGTGGGCTTCAAGGGGAAAAGACTCGAAATTCCACGTGACTTGACTCCTCAAGTGGCAAGCATTATTGAGGCCTGCTGGGCCAAGTATGTTGCTTAAGTTCTTCCATAGTTGAGTCACATTTGCTTTTGGTTTGCTTTGCTGTGCTCTTGAAGTTACTTTTGATAATGTTGCAGAGAACCATGGAAACGTCCCTCCTTCGCTGCAATCATGGATATGCTGAGACCACTAATTAAACCTCCTGTAACACCTCCTCAACCCGGTCGTACAGACATGCAGTTGCTTGGGTGAATGAGTGTAATAGATGTATGATTTCTGCACATATTTGGCATTCTTTGTTAATCAGCTTCTGGGAGGAACAAGTCTTCCTTTACTTCAGGTTCGTGTATCCTGATATCTCTCTTCATTTTGCTGGATTTTACATTTGCCCTGTATGCGCACACATTTCTCCAATTTACGTCTGAAACACTGCAATTAGAAGTTTTTCAGTGTTGACAATTGTGTCAACTTTGTGTCTCCAACTTGGGAGATGTGAAGTGGGTTCGCCTCTTAGCTTTCTTGCTATTCCTTTTGATGATATTTGAGTTTGTAACAACCTTCAATGTTTTTTTTTGCAGGCTTACCTTCAATGTGTTTTTTCGCAGGCTTTTGTTCTGTACATAGTAGTTCAGAATGCCCGTCTAGAGCCGTTCTTTTTCCTTCACAAATTCAAGCTGCCACTTCTCCCAGAAGACCATTTGCAATTGACTTGTACGTTTTCCTCGTGCAAGTATTGTTTAGCCATATGATTTTGTTAATGCCAACAAATAACGGTTTAATTTCTCTCCAGAAATGATTTTATATGTATAAGAATTTATAATGGGAAGTTGTCTTATAGGAATGCACAGTTTGAATCACTTCTTTCCGTGCTTTCAAAATCATATAGCTTCTATCTCATGTTGTGTCCTCTTAGGGTGGTCCTCTTGTGCCATACTGAGTTCGCACTATGCACCATTAGCCTTTGGGATTTTTCAGTTAGAGGTTGTTTGGTAGAGTGCATTAGCAAAAATAATTTATGCATTAATTAGGTGAACTAGTAATATTGCGTTGTTAACACACACTATTTAACATTATTTTTATACCCATATCGCACGACCTCTTATACTATAAAAGAAAATTCTTCTTTCCTTTGTCCATATGGGCAGGATCTTAAACCAAGTTCCTTCACTTTGTAATCTTAGATCCCTAAAAAGATCCATAACGTCTTAGTGTTGTATCGGATTAGTGTAGCTGTCTCTTCTTTTCTGTTTTTTTTTTCTGCTGATAATGTTGCTTTTAAAATTAATATCAACAGTACTTAATATCTTCTTTTTTCCTCAACTTGATATAAAATTATCTTCCAGTAGAAAATTTTTTGTTTGTTTCTCAAAAACAAGCAGTAGAAAATCTTTTGTTTCTCAAAGACAAGCGTTTATAGCGGAAAATTTGAGAGTATCAACGGCAGAATATAGACAAAATAGTTCTGTTATGCACTACATATGTCGTTGCCTAACAATGCCGATTCACACTTCGTAGTTATATGCCGTATAAATAGTCAAATCACAATGCTACACGGCAGGTGAATCATCTAGCCGAAGGCATTGAACTTATTACATAGAAAAGTATTTTGTAAATAGTATTCACAATAACAAAACAACACACTCAATGTAGTCCCATAAGTGAAGTTGAGGGAGGATTTTGTAAAGTTAGGGGAGGATAGTGTGTACGCAATCTCACCCCGCCTTGTGAAGGTAAAGGTTGTTTCCAACAAAACAATCAATTCAAGTAAAACATATTATTAAAATCAGATATTGAATCAAACTATAATAGTGAAAATGACATGCTAAAAACAAAAGAAGAAAATCGTAGCAATAACAAATAATATGACAACCGAAATAAAAGAAACAATAAATAATAATGAAATTGAAGCATAATAAATTAGGAGAGCAATAATAAGGGAATTAAGCAATGTTGGATTACCGGCTAATTTCTATCTTAATTCTCAATCTACAACCTCGATATCCTCCTAGGTAGAGTCATATCCTCCTTAATAAGCTATAGGCGTGCCAGTATTGTCTAATCATTTATCCCCTATAAGCATTTTTCCCCCCCAAGTATCACAAATGCTTGCAAGAGCATTCATTTTAGTTGTACTGTTACTCCAAAATGTTGAACCCATCAATATCACAAAATAAAAGCCACTGAATACTTCTCAAATCATCAAATGGATTGCCAGGATAACCTATCAATTATTACATGATACAGAATATTAATCAGTTGCTCCTGAGAGAACATCCTACACATTAGAAATATACAAGTTAAAAGGGAAATCAATTAATTGAGCAGGATCTTTTTTTTTTTAATGATTGAGAAATCGGTCTGTGCCAAACCCTTAGAACCAACCACAACCTCAGAAACTCAGGGATAATGATCATCCCTCTACTTCTCTCTACTTAAGTATCAGGCTTTAGTTCACAAGATGCAAGGCTCGAACTCCTCTCAACCTTTGCCACTTGAGCAAAGCCCTGAACAGGACTTGCTAGCTGTTTCTGCTACATCATCGCTTACATAGGCAGAGGCTTCACAAGAAAAACTGGTTTGGTTGAGGGTATGAAATCCAAGCAATTACAAAAGAATCAACTGCACTTGAAAGGAAAGAATAACACAAAATTTAACGGTTCAAAATGTAAACACTAGTTGTGTTAGTTATCTAAGCATTCATGGAACACTTCTGAAAGGTCAACATACTCGGCATGACACAGATAGGATTGTTTGACATCAGCCCCACGATACTAACATATTAGCATTTTCATTTGATTAGCAAAACATGTTGCCTTAAACATGTCCCAGAAAGGGATGCCTGTCGTGCATCATAACATTAACTCTGATTTTTTGGATGTTTAATTTGAACGAGGAAAAGCAGATAATATAAGAAGAGATACAAGTAATGCACAGTTGATTTCATTAGCTTGGAAAATCATTTACTCGAACCAACTTGGTATAAGAGACATGACTTCATCTTCCTACACCACTCGGCTCACTTCCTCTTAGTACCCCCTCGGACTTCCAAATCCTCCAGTCTGTAACCTCAAGGTTTCATACTATTGAACTTATGTATCTGAATTACCTTAACTTGGAGACAGTTCAGAACCGTCTTTTCGGTTGAAGGTTCAATACCTAGCTTCCCCTCTACACATGAAGAATGACATTTATGAATACAGTGTGATATTATTACACTAAGTTGGATAAATGTCACCTTTTCACCACTAGTTCTTTATTCTCCCCTAAATTTTGCATGGGGAACCTCTAAAGAAGCGTGTAATACCTTGATCTCTCTTTACCTTGAACAATTGTCCTCAGCCACTGGTCAAAAAATAAAAATCATAATTTAAAAAGAGGCTCACTTTGTTTTTCAAAATAACTGTGTCGTCCTGGCCAGAGTCCGCGCACTAAGCCTAATTTCAGGAAATAGTATCTCCAATCATGCACTCATTGCCTATTCTCTGATGGCTACAGAGAACTTATCATGGGGGAAGATCTTGTCGCTCAGGCAAAAGCATTGCCAACCTCCCACTGTACTTTTTGTTTCAGGATTAAATGCCACTGGTCACTTCCTCCTCCTTAGCCACAGGGCCACTCCTTTTAACAGAAGAAACTCTTAAATTTTACCCCCAAAGCTATCATGATCATGGTCGCCCTTCAATAATCTAGTCGCAGATTTTCCTCTCAATGTACTCGAATGAAACATCCTGTTTGAACCCCCAAAGATGGTTTTGATTGTTCTCTTTTATGCCATTGAAACAGGCAAGTTTGTTTTCACTTCCACACATCCATAGAATGCGAAAACACCCATGGACAGTCACTATAGTGTAAATGTAGGTAACCTATTAAACTGATGCCACAAAGCATGAATTCATCTTCCATATGATCAAAAAATCATTAGATCCTGCTGAATTGGATAAACAACAAGGAGGGTGTGACATTTGTTTCTTTCTTTCAGTCTCCATTCAACAGCTCGAGAGTTATGCCCGCCATTAGGAAACAAACTCTCATCGATTCTACCAGCACTTCTAGAATCTTTCATTCCTCCACCTCGTCTTTCTTATATTACTTTAATAAACTACCAAGGACCGTATGAGCAGAATCCCCTAAAGTGTTAGTGATTGTACAAACTGGCTTACCAAAGTTCCAGTCTGATACCATATTAAGAAAATCAACCTTGGGCATAACTCAACCCTCAAAAAATAGCTCATGCAGTGAGGATTGCCCAAGACCATAACGCCCCTCCGCCCAAAACTAATTGATCATCTCACTACCGATGTGGGGACACTTAACGCCCCTCCGCCCTCCCATCATAGCCCATGCTGGGACATTTAAAGCGTGAACAATACTACATGGGGTCTAACATAGGAAAAAGCAAGAATTGAAATGGGTCCAACTCTTGTACTATCCCCACATTAGTTCAGGAAATGGGTTGTAATCTAGGAGAATACTCCCCTCATGAGCTAGCTTTGAAATTTAATCACACAGGGTAAAAACCACAATTGTACACCATATGCGCGTGTTATTCAGCTTCATGTCAAAGAATTCTGGTAACCAATAGTTCATCAAACAATCATATGATAAGTCACCACAAGATCTCCTTACCTAGAAAAGCTTGAGCGAGCAAGGTCATTCTAGTCCCAAATTCTCAAAAGAAGTCCCATATTCGCCTACAGCTGCAAACCTGCACATTTCACAACTTAAAAGAGTATATGTTAGCAGGAAATATCTACAAATCATGCCATCAAATATTCACAGTTTAGCATAATTAGCAGAGATGCTAGCAGACCAAGGAGAGGGGAATAGAAGAAATGAATCAGTCAAAAGTATTAATCAACTAAAATATTTATAATCAATCATTTAATATTATGTCCATCAACTAAACGATGGCTAGTAATCTAAGGCATACTGAAGGCCCAAGGGTACTCTTTCCTAAAAACTATCATTCTTGGGCTGATTGGCTTGACTCTCAGACTGACCAAAAGGAGACTCACAATCTGGCCACTTATCGACTCCAGAACTTCCAGCTGCCTGCAAGGGATCTATATCCCACAAATCTGACAAACCAGAGCTAACACCAAAGTCTGGGACATAGTTGCTAGGACTACCCCATAACTCAGCGCCAGTACTTGGCATGCCAGCACTGGCATCAAAACCCATGCTCCAAACTTCCTCTTCTTTGACCATACTTTCAATACCTGGTGCGGAAAATCCTGAAATGTTGGTCTCCTTCTCCAATTCCTCTGGGAAAGTGGCAAAGTATTCGGGCATGACTTCTAATTGAGGACTAGCTACATTCTTCCCCTTGAAATGAGAGGCTTCGGGTTTAAAGTATGAAGCTCCTTCTACAACCCGATCAGGACTATTGAGAAGTTCATGTGCCATTGTCAGTCCCTCAGATGCAACAGTACCACCTTCAAAGGGCATGGATTCTGCTCCTAAACCAGTTTCTGGAAGTTGTTGATCCACAATTGGATTGAAATCTGGGCTGTCAAAGGATGTCGCAAGGTCTTGAACGTCAGACCTGTACTTGACTATCTGCCCTTCCATGGAAGACGAACCCACTCTATCCGGCTCATGTGGCTGATGTTTAACAAATTTCCTCATTATTCTTGGATAAGTAATTTCTCCTTGGTCCTTCATCTGCCGAAGACGAGCCAAGAATGTGGGATTCTGAAACACCTTGGCCAAGAATGAAACCATCTGCTTCTGTCTTTGTTCTGCAGCCTGAAGCTTTTCATTAACAGATTCCATTTGTTGAACCGTCCCACGCTGCTGCTGCTGCAATTCAACAACTTCCTGCATCATCAAACTTTTCTCCTTCCTGAGTTTCTCTATCTCATCCATTGTACCTTTCCCCACTTCAGCAGATGATCCAGAAGAACTCCCAGCCTGATGTGACTTTCGCCTCTGTATGTTCTTCAACAAATGCCTCTTCCCTCTCAAGAACCCTTCATTCGCAAACTCCCACCTGTCAGCATCGATTTTGCGAAACCCCTGAATAAAGTTGCCCAAAAGTTATTCAGAAACAAAAGATGTCGAAAACATCACACCAACAACATGAGAGTAAGTCATGATTCATATAACAAATGGATTTTTTACACAAAACCAGACGCTAGCTGTCAAATTTTCATGAGTTCCAGGAGCTGCTTTACACTAGAAATACACATCAGTAGATCTTTTGAAGTAACACCATATACAACTACAGAAAGCTTAAACACTCTGTTTAATCAGAACCTTAGTATTCTACCTGCAGAATTCGATGACCTCCCAAATTCAGCAGATGCATCAATGCAGAGAGCTTTATCTACAAGTCCAAATCACGAACAGCGCACCTCTTTATCATTTTCCTTAAAAATCAACCACTTTAATATCCACTAAGGATCTCAAAGACATCATTTACACAAGTTACCATAAACATTGAGTGGTCGAAAAAACAGTTCTCTAAATGTTCATTTACAACCATAGCAGCCTACACTTTTTACAACCCCGAATGACTATTTACATTTACATCCTAAAATAACATCATCTTTACAGTACATCAACAACATGAGAGCAAACAAACTACATAAAAATGAGGGGAAAAACAAAGATACATAAAAATCTACAACAGCAATTACATAAAAGGCAAAAAAAACACAAAAAAAAAAGAGAGAGAAAACTAGAGATTTAACACATCAGCCAACAAAAAAATTGGCTAATGTGCTATAAGTGGTACCCACATATGTGTTAAGCTGTCGAACAAAGCTGGAGAAATTGCTATGCTTGAAATTCCTGGGAAGAACCAATCTTGAAAACTCCACTGGATCCCAAACAACAAAGCTTTCTCCATAGCTACCCCAAGAAATAATCGAATCCAATAAAGGGTCATCAACCAAATCAAAAGTCTTTGACAAAAATGGAGGAATTTGTGTCCCCTGTAAACACTCCATAGGCTTTGGCATATCCAATCCTTCCTCAGCTGACTGTTCCATTGCTCCTCTTTCTTCTACTGGGGGGTGTTGGCTCAAAGGAGTAGGAAAAGATCCAAAATTGATAAAAGGTGGAGATGGGTCAGCAAAAGGCAATGAAATTGGTGAAAAACCAGCAAAGTCAGAGTCCATCTCAGTATCAGATTCTTGATTTTTATCAAATGGGTTCATATGATTGTGGTTTTATGGTTCAAAGATTGAAACTTTATAATTTTTATGGATCAAAAGATGGAAAAATTTATAAAAGGGGTGTGATAAAATGGTCGGTAAAATGGGTTTAAGAGAGGTTTATATACGTAACGCCGACATAGAAACCAAGAAATATCTACTGAAAATAACTGTGCAAAGTCGGTGGAGTTTTCCTCTGGGAGCTCCATTTTTTTTTGGGGGTGATTTTTTTTTTTTTTTTTTGAGTTCTTGTATGGTTCACTGAAAAATGAAAAAGATTTGAGGAAAAGACCAGGTTGTTTCTGGGGATTTAATGTTGTGGAGGAGGAAGAAGAACAAATGGGGTCCATTTATACACCAGAAAAAGCAGATATTTTGTAACTTGTTGGAGACAGGTTTTTTATAGTATTAAGTAATTGAATTCAACAATGGTGGTGAGTTGGTCCAATAAAAATGGAGATATTGAAGAGAAAAGATTTTTGTGGGGGCTGACACTGCCTGTCTTCTCCATTAAGTAACATTTTTCTTGAGGATTAGAGTAATTACCAAAAATGGACAAAATACTTTGACTCTAAACCTATGAAAAAAAATCATAAATATGTTTTTTCCCTTTTGAATTTAAAAATACCTCTAAAGTTTATTTTGAGTTCAAATATATCTTTAACTTAACAAAAATAGTTAAGTCAACTTTAATTCTTTAAAAAGTCATGTGACATGATCATACATATTCATAATAATTCAAATCATTCAAACATTTAAAAATTACTTATTTTATTTTTTTATTTATTATACTTTTATTTGTTATAAATTATTTCGTTGGTAAATTCGAAGTATATAATTTTATTTTATTTTTTGAAATTGTATTTACCTCTCGATTTTTTGTTTTACTTCCAGCATAGAGTTTAATTTAAGTGCTTAGTTAATTTTAGTGGTTATCCAAATGAATTAGAGGTCTTTTACGCAAGTGATATACATGAATTTTAATAAAAAGATATGATTGGGTGGGTTTGAATTATTATGAATGCATATAACAAATTAGAATATCTCATGTGACTTTTTAAGGAATTAAAGTTGACCTGACTATTATTGTTAAGTTGAGAGGTATGTTTGAATCCTAAAATAAATCTTAGGTGTATTTTAGACCAAAAGATGAAAGAGGGGTACTTATGAATCTTTTTTCATAGGTTAGATGTATTTATGAGCTTAAAAATAAACTTATGGGGTATTTTTAGATCCAAAGGTGAAAAAGGATATTTATGAACATTTTTCCATAGATTAGGGATATTTATGAGCCTTTTCCCATTATCTTCACGTGTTCATTATTATTATGAAATATTCAATACTATTTGTTTAGTTATAAAATTAATAGATAATCTATTATTTTGTATCTATTTTATCCTTATTATTAAATAGAAGTATTTCTTTTGATGGCTTATATTTAATAAGAATGGTTAATAAAATTATTCTGTAATTTACTGTTTTTAATTCATATGTCAAGTCAATAGTGAATAATTATTATTAGATAAAAGAAATATGATTTGAGTTGTTTTGGTCTTTTAAATTCATAAAAAATGAAGATTTGATTTGTTTGGTCATAATAATTAGTACTTATTTATTTTTGATTTTTTTTACTTTTAAAAATTAGTTTTAAATTGTGAAAAAACTTACATTTAAATTAAATTATGTTTTTAAATTAGAAAAATCTAAATATATTTTACAAAAAGTGTAATCAACAATCAGATACAACTTTATTTTTAATTTTAATTTCATAAATTTTAAATAAAGTAGAAAGAATATTAAAAAATTGTAACCTAAAAATATGAAAAATTTATAACCAACATATTTGATGAAAATCATCTGTGTGTTGGGGTGGGGGCATTTTATGGCAACTTACATTTTTTTAGAGGGCTAAGGGAAATGGAAATTTTATTTGGTGTCAGATATTTGTATTAAAATTAAATTATTTTGAATTTGCGTCGTATCAGAAGGCAAAGC
>JAOTQJ010000111.1:2933840-2945961 GCA_025642045.1 Solanum sejunctum
ACCCCCCATCTGCCCCTGCCCATATATATAGCAGCTTCACTTCTTTCCAAATCAATCAAAAACCCTACAGCTGAAAAATCCCCCAATCGGAGCTCACAGCTTTCAATTTTGTGCATATATTTTTTTTTCATTTCTATGTATGTAAAGATCAGATTTTGTCCTGTTGATTCGAGTATTTCTTGAAATTTACATGGAATTAGTTATAAGTAGTGATATTTTTTGTTTTGATTTGGATTTTTTTTGCTGATTTTGGATGCAACCCATGTAGAAAAATAGTTTGAATTTAGGGTTAGTTTTTCTTTTCTTTGTTGATTTTGATAAAGTGATGGAAATGGAGGGTTCTCGTAGACCATTTGATAGATCAAGATTGGAGCCTGGACCTAAGAAACAAAGATTAATCGAAACCCCAATTGGAACTGAACGAAGTTCTAATGGGAGAAGCTTCATTCCTCAAAAGGCAGCTGGGAATCCGAGGGTTCGAGCTTGTGATAGAGGGGGAGACTCAGAAAACAGTGATTCAATTCGGGTGCCTTATCAACAACAGCATCAGGAGCTAGTGAGTCAGTATAAGACAGCTTTAGCTGAACTGACGTTTAATTCGAAGCCGATAATTACAAACTTGACTATTATTGCTGGTGAGAATTTGCCAGCTGCAAAGGCGATTGCTGCTACTATCTGCAACAACATTATTGAGGTGATATTCCGGTTTTAAATGCCTCTGTGTCAATGTTGTTGATTTTGGTTAACTTAGTGTCTTATTACTTAGTTGTACAGAAGAGAAATCGGATAAAGAAGGTAAAGTTAAATTTTTGATTATTAGACTAGTGTAGCTTGTGTAATATGAGTGTTATAGCTGAAAATAGAATAAAGAATTTGTAAAAGATTTCTTGGTTAGTGAGAAAGTTGGTGGATTTGGAAGAAATTTGGTCTCTTGAATGCATTTATATGGTTTCTTTGCTATGGTGATGGATATGTCATGATTACAGTTTAAATGTTTGAATTGTCCATTCAAAGTTATTCGAATAGCATTATGAAACAATTGCAAAGTGCGGTTGCTATTTTTGCACAGCATCGATGAGAATGATTTTTTGTGAGGCATTGGGGATGTATCTGAAAAGCATTATATTTCTTTAATTAAAAAATGATTCGAGCAGTTGCTATTTGTGACTGGTTAATGTCCGTCCAATACAGACATTTCACATTTCCTTTTTGGCTTCCAAAAGACAGACTCCATTTTGCTATATTTTTAACGGTGAAGGGATGATCCAATTCCCTTATTGCTAGGCAGTTTATTAAGATGCACCTTACATATACTTCTTGTCATTGAATCTGTCGGGCTCACGTCTATGGCATAATTTGGATTCTCAGAATCATCGAGGTTCACTATTTAACATTTGTTGTCAGATGAAGGATGCATCCAGTTATCGTGTTGTATGCTCAGCAAACTTTAGTATTCAAAACATCTCAAGTGCAATCATTTTCCCAAAAAAAAAAAAAGGATAGACATGTCTTCAAGAGGTGCTGTTACACAGATCTTGCTTCCTGCAGTTTCACAATTTTTGAAAGTTAGAATATACTGATCTCCAGCCTTTGCTTTTGGATCAGACATCGAAGGTCTCGCAACTTCTTGATTCAAATAACTTACCTGGATTGTGCTTCTTTAGCTAATGGATGCCTGTGATTCACTAATTGCGATTAATTCCCAAATGATAGAGAAAGAATCATCCAAACCCCACTTGTGGGATTACACTATGTATATTGTTTACATAGAAAGAATCACATTCATACTATGTTGTGTGAATTGTGGTATTCATCTCAGAACATTATTTAAATCCTAATTAAAACCTGGATGAAGTTGCAGATGATTTTGTTTTATTGATATAGGAAAGACATCTCTTTGAAAGTCTTGCATCCTTCAATCTGAATGGTATTGTTATCTGTGTGATATATAATTTTGTTGTGCTAAAATGAAGGATGTCCATGGCTATATCTGTTTTATTATATCAATTGATGCGATACAGGTATAACCAATTTCTGTGTAGATTTTGTCGAACATATTTTGCTTGTATAAAGAGGGTGAAATGAATGAGTGCCGTGCACGGCTGCAGGCAGATTCAATCTTTCCATGTTAAACAGCTCCCTTCCGTTAACTTGTTTATTCTATTTTGAAATTGTTCACTAGCTTTGGCAAATATGATTTCTATGTTGATACTTCTACGGCCAGTTTACCATTCAGTTTGTCTGCTGAATATTTAAGTGAGTACTCCAGAGCTATATTGCATGTGCTATCATGGTTTGCGAAGATGTCGGATATAATGGTGCTTGTAGTCTTTGCTTTACTTCTTTGAGTCATGTATCTGTCTCTATTTAGTTTCCCACTTGGAACTTTGGTTTTTGCTTTGTTCCCATGGCATACAGTTTGTATCAATCAGCGTCTGCGGATTTTACAAACTCGTTTTAATATAGCTGGAATCATTTGCAGGTCCCTACTGAGCAAAAGCTGCCATCTTTGTATCTTTTGGACAGTATTGTGAAGAACATCGGGCGGGATTATATCAAGTATTTTGCCACCAGGCTACCTGAGGTCAAATTTGGATCTAGATGTATTTTTTTGTTATCACGTTTCTTGCAACCATATGTGTTAACTTTTTCTAGAGGAAAGAGAAACTCCATATATACTTTGCTCAACTGTTGTTACCATTGGCATTCAATTTTGGTGAAATCTTCTCATTTTTACTTGAAAAAGAATTTTTACTTGAAAAAGAAAACTCTGTAACAACCTGTTCTCAGTTTTTTTTTTCCATCCTGTGAATGTGACATCCACCTGAGTGGATGATGATGTTGAACGCTGTGAAATCCTATCTTACCTGGGCTACTTAATTGTGGTTGGGTTGATTTTTCTAGTTTTAGGGAGATAGCTGCATTTTTGCAACCTTATACATACTTGACCTTTATTCGTCTTTTTTTCACGTGTTTTAGGTTTTCTGCAAAGCTTATAGACAGGTTGAACCTTCAGTACATCCTGGGATGCGGCATCTTTTTGGGACTTGGAAAGGAGTATTCCCCCCTCAACAACTGCAATTAATTGAGAAGGAGCTTGGATTTACTACTGGTGTCAATGGCTCATCATCAGGGACATCTAGGCCTGATCCACAGGCTCAACGACCTGCACACAGCATTCATGTAAATCCAAAATATCTGGAGGCACGGCAACGCCTACAGCAATCAACCAGGGTAAGTGAGAGTGGCCATTATGGTGCTCTCTTTGGAATTTATTTTCTTGAGCACGTTATGTGGTGCTGCTACTAAGTTGCAGTTCCCTAACTTTTCATCATATCAACAGCTGAGTTTATCCCTGTTCTTGCTCTGCTGTTAAATGAGATTTTGATAGCTGGAGGTTAAAGCATTGTTGTTTTCTTAATACATAACCCATATAGTACTGTCCTTCGTTTTAAGCTTAGCCCTGGTTTGGGGATACTACAAAACCTGCAAGGTATCACTATCAAAGACTTCTCATTAATGGGTGAATCCTCAATGTAATGGGTTAGACGCAACCTGCCGTATCAACTGGTTGTCAGGAATTAGAGTTAGTTCCTTTGGTTCCTGAGATCCTTCTCTTTAGTGACGCGAACCACTTCATCTAAAAGCATCCTTTAGAGAAGGGATACTTATATTTTTATTTTTTATCAATATTTTTGTTGATTTTGTGGAGATATTTCGTTGATGGGTGATGGTAGAACTTGAACCTCAAACTTAAGACCTGTATTTGGTTATGTGAACAACCTCATCTAAAACCTAAACTGTTGAGAAGGAACACTGTTTTGTTCATTGTTAATCACATATTTCCTGCAAAATATTCTTTTATCTTTATTGAAGTTCTTTGTTATACTGAAGGCAAAAGGAGCAGTTAGTGAAATCAGCAGCACTCTTAACGTAAATGAGGACGCAGAGAGACCAGAGAGAACGGCCAGTGCTAGTTCTGGAAGATCATGGATTGATCCCTCTATTAAGGTAAGTGATATGGGATATGTTTTTACTATTGAACATCTCACAGGTATGCATGCTCAAACTTTTATTAGGTTAAGGAATCTAAGCCATTTAATATTGCAATATTGCAGCATGCTCAGAAAGAAAAGTTGAATGAGCATGTTCCTGAGAAAACTATCGGTGCAGCATATGGAGATTCAGATTATGTTTCTGATCTATCAAGACGTTCTACCTTTGGAGTAGGAAGAGGAGGTGAAAGATTTAAAGGACAGGTGTTTGATAAACCTTGGTATGATTCTGGGGCTGGCAAAATATTGAGCCAAAGAAGCGGGTTGAATGTTAAGCATGGTTTCCCAAGTATATCCCAAAAATCTGCAACCTCGGATGCACATCCACAACTGATGCAGTCCTTACCAAATAGTACGACTACCTTAACGAATAGGAGCTGGAAGAATTCTGAGGAAGAAGAGTACATGTGGGATGATGTAAATAGTGCAGCTAAAGATCGGTGGGCATCTGAGGATTCAGATAAATCTGTAAGAGAATGCTTAACCAATATTTATTCAAAGTAGTAATACTGGATTTTTTTCTAAAGAATTACATGCACTTTACCCACTGTTGTTCTAGTTCTTGGCAGATAATCCACCTTACTTTGAAAATGCAGTAATAATCTCCTCAAAAGTAATAGTGTCTTACCCATACCTTTTTGTCCAATCATTTTCTTTGTGATATGTTTAGCTTTTCTTCAATCTTAACTTTTTTGTTTCTAATGCTTGTAAAAGTCCTCATGAAACCAGCAGGCTTACTCATCATCACAATCACTTTTTCCTTTTGGTAGAAATTTACTATTTGTGCATCAACTTCCAACTCTTCTACATGGATTAGCATATTCTCCCGCGCCTAGCTGCTAATCTCTCTCTAAAACCTTTTTCTTGACATATGAGAGCCCCTTTGGACTTTATCTACTGTACCAATATATTCTATTTATCAAATTATCAGTGTAACCATGAGCTTGCTTTAAGATGTCTTAAGTACTGCAGAAGTCATTTCTTAGAAAGAATAGGTTATTTACTAATATGCTTAATTAGTTGAAGGCAATTCTTTGTTAAATTGATGATTCCAAACATTTTTGGCTCCTTTTTTTTAATTGAGCTAGTTTGTAATTTCTTCGAGTATTTACTTTTTAGTTGTTTTTGTGAATCTACAATGTTGCTATGCTTGTTTTTGACAGACTAATCTTGTTATTTTCCTGAATCTGCAGGACTTAGAAAATCAACTAAGGAGACCACAAAACATAAGGGAGGTTGGGTTAAGGGCTGATAGTGAAGCCTCAGCTGATTCTCTTTCTGCCGAAGAGAGGGGCCCAGCTTCTTTTGGAAATCAAATGTCAGCAACTTGGTCCAGGGAATCACATGCTTTAGATGGAGCTAGGCGTTCAGCTTCTGCTCAAGGTGCTCCAGATGGTTATCAAACTTCTTTCAGCGGGTTGTCAAAAGCTGCAAATTCAGTAGGTAGGGCATCTTACAAGTTACAGACAGGTTCAGTCCATGTTGGAACACCAAATTTTGTACCAATGAATGCAACTCCAGAGTCCAGGGGATCCATAGTGCAACAGGGCGAGACTCTCAGAGCTGCCTCTCCCTCTGCTCATTCACCAATACATCAACATCCTCCCTCCCCATCACTCATAACAAGCAACACTAATCAAGTACTTAAGAGTATCGGTGAGCAGTACCAGATGCAGACCAGTTCTCGTTCTGATCCAAGACTATCCCAATTATCAAGGAGGTCAAATCTAGACCCCCGTAACCAGTTTGCCCCAGAATCACTGGCAATGCCATCTCGGAATACCGTTTCAGTTAATTCACAAAGACAAGAGCCTCCAAGTTTGCAGAATTCGTCTACCTTGGCTTCTTCTCATCAGTTGAGACATAATGTTCAGCGGGAAAGCTTGGAATCTGAATATTCTGGTCAAACCCAGAATTCGACAGTTCCTCAGATTCCAGGTCTTACTGATCTCTCAAGCACTAGCAGTTTGTTGGCTGCTGTTTTGAAGAGTGGAGTCATTGGTAGTAAATCAAGTTCTGGTACTACACCGAGTTCTCTTGATAAGGGTGCTCTTTCATTCCAAGCCAGTGGACAGCCTCCTGCCACCCAGTTTTCCCCATCTGGGCCCAGGATCCCACCAGCCCCTGTCTCTAGTCTATTGATGGACAGAAATGCTTCAAAACCTCCAAATTATTCCCAGAAAATTGTGGAACACCAACCATTGCCACCTGGTCTACCTCCAACTCTTGTAGGGAGTGCATCCTTGCAGCCTCCAAGTGCCCCAAATACTTCTTCCACTCCTCTATCAAGTATTTTGAGTACATTGGTAGCGAAGGGGTTAATATCTGCATCAAAGAAGGAGCCACCTACTTATACTCCTTCGGATACACCTCCTCAAACTCAGAACCTTATGCCACCTGCAAGCTCCGTTTCAACTCCTGTTTTATCTGCTCCAATTTCCTTATCTGTTCCTTTCTCAGCTCCCAAGGATGAACTTTCTCTCTCAAAACCTTCTGCTAAAACTCCTGAGACCTTACTTCAGTCCGTGAAAGAAGAGGCAAAAAGTCTCATTGGGCTTGCATTTAAGCCAGATGTGATTCGGAAGTCTCATCCTGCTGTGATCAGTGAACTTCTTGATGATGTTCATCAGTGTGGCATATGTGGTTTTAGAGTTAAGCTCCAAGAGAAACTTGATAGGCACTTGGACTGGCACTCATCAAGAACTCCAGATAATTCAAGAAAGTGGTATTTAAATTCTGGGGAATGGATTGCTGCATTTGGTGGCCTCCCTTGTGGTGGTGATAAGTCCGAAGGGCCAACTGGAGGTTCTAGTGAAACAATAGAATGTACTGAGACCATGGTTCCTGCAGATGAATGCCAATGTGTGTGTATTCTGTGTGGTGAGTTTTTTGAAGACTTCTACAATGAAGAAAGTGACAAATGGATGTTCAAAAATGCTGTTTACATGAGTATTCCAAGTGGAAATGATTGTCAGGGTCCAATAGTCCACAAGAACTGTATTTCAGAAAGTTCTTTTCAGGAGTTGGGGCTTGCCTAGGATATAAATTGGTAAGTGATATGATGTTTAACTTTATTTTAGATATTTTAAGTACTTCACATAATTCTTAATGGAAAACAAATTTCTGGTATTTCCGTTTAAATTATTCCCCAAAGCACATGTTTACCTGACTTTGATCCTTCAAGAGTGTGAAAACTGAATACAAGTTCCCTTTTGGCACCTCAAGTAAAATGTTTATTTAATTGTCTGACAGCCCATTTCGAAGTGTGTTGCACTTGAGAATTAAAATGCTTTCCATAAGAGGGCGCTTTCTAAAGTTTTTTAAATTTTCAAAGTGCTTTTAGTTGAAATTGATTTTGGGCTAGCAATAAAATGGTTAGACAAGTTCTGCTGCCTGTGAAAGTTATAAGTTGAAACTTTTGGATTAGCATTAAAATGGAGGAAGCTCAAGTTTGAATGCGAGTTAGAGATGCATTCTTTTTGATCTTCCTTGGAATTGCGTACGTGCTCAAACATTGCAATCTTTCCATCTTTGATAGTTTGTATGTTGGCATTTATATGTTCCTTTTAGTTCCTTTATTTCATTAGTTGCCTTTGCTGACTTGTATTGCATTGTCCGTGGTTTCATTTCTCAGGTGTTGGACGCCTTGATGTTTGGTCTGTTAATAGAAGATAACCAGGTTCATTTTGAATTACTTGTATTGGTTATACATTTTCTTGTTAAGCTCTTCCATGCTTTGTTTGAAATGACAATGAAATGGAAATTCTAGGTGTTGGAACAGTTTGCGCGTCACATATTCCATAATTTGATACTTCCTGTCCACTCACATTGTCCTCAGTGACATTTTCAGTTTCAGTTACTGGTGCTAGTGAACAAAAATTATTCAGCTGCATCACTTTGTTAGAACACAAAAGGATTAGAACTAACCTCAGCAGCTTTGTGCCTTTTTAAGTTCTCGGACATTTGCAACCATATTGTTGGTCTTAGATGATCGATATTTCCAGATTATGATAGAAATTCTTGGTTTTATTGAGACGTAATTTCATTGCTTGTATGTTTTTCGCAAGTCGTCAGTTTTTACTTTATAGTAGAAAAAGTAAGGTGGTTCTTTGAAGCTGTGGACTGAATGTGCGTTCACGTTGGTTGCTGCTCAAGCTGATGGGGATCTTTACAGACGCAAATTTCTGTGGAATTGTTCGTTGTGAAATTTTTATGCTCGAAAAGACGTGAATTTGGTGGGAATGTTTCCCAGAATTGAGCACAAGGATGTGAATATGCTTTGCTGTAACAGTTTTTCCTTAGATATTCTTGGAAAAAATTGAAGATTCAAAGTGATGTTACCCAATTTTCCAGATGCAGTTTCTTCTTTTGTTGCAATTTTTTAGATTTATTAATTTTAACCTTGTTCATGTTATCCATTTGATCAGCATTTCTTCCCTGTTTCTCCTATATAGTCTGGCCTTTATCCTGCGAAGGTAGAGAGATTATTTTGGAACTCTCGACTCAAGTAATTCAGTTAAATACTGGACCAGTTACACAATGCTCAAGGTTTTGCTATTCGTTGTAAGGTACTTACACCACCCATGGAATTTAAAGAATCTAAAGGATTATGACTGATATTCTGCGGAACGCTGTTTTTGTCAAGGTTATATGTCTTTTTGTCATATGAGTGATATATTCTGCGGAACGTTATTTTTATCAAGATTGTATGTCTTTCTGTCAGCCTATTCAAGTTTAACCCATTTGGACCCTTAGAAGCTCTATGCACACAAGTTGCAAAAATGTATAGTTTCTCCTCCAAAAATTACTTCTCCAGTTTTCCGGAAAATACATTAGATATTTACCTAAACTAGTACGTCCTAGAGCAGATCCCACGAATATTCAAAGCACTATCATCTCTTGCACAGGGTAAACTACCATTGCTTGAAGTCTCTTGAATGATTCTACCATACAAGCTAACGAATCATTTCTCGATCCTTCAAAGATCGTAATACCAAGTATTTTTAGCGAGTTAAACATGATCCAATCCATAAGTAAGCATCACTTATTAGGAACCAATATTATTACATGTTTAAGATTACATGCTAGAAAGTCTTGTCACCACATAAATATTACTTCTACTATGGTATATTTATAATAATAAGATACTTGGCGAAATTCTACAAGTGAAATTTGGAGAGGATAAAATATACACAAATTTTTTTTCAGGAAATTCTAATCTCAAGAATCAAGTTTCATAAGCAGAATATACTATATATGAAAAAAATAACAACTAATAATAAAAAGCAAACTGTTGAGACACAAAAAGTCTTACATTGGTGATTAATGAGATGAGTGGATTCCTTATAAGACTTAGACAATCCTCCTCCCTTTGAGCTAGCTTTGGGGGTGTGAATTAGGTCTAAGACCTTCTTCAACATGGTATCAGAGTCAGGTTCCGTCTCACCCAATGTTGGACCTCCGAAAATTATTCACGCACCAGATGCTAAGCACTGGGCATAAGGGGAGGCGTTGAGACATAAAAAGAACTACATTGGTGGTTAATGAGATGAGTGAACTCCCCATAAGGCTTAGGCAATCCTTCTCCCTTTGAACTATCTTTTAGGGTGTGAGTTAGGTCTAAGAACTTCTTCACAAACATAAATAAAAAAACAGACGAAAATTTTGAATAAATGAATATGCATGGTTCCATCATACAGCTGTGTTAAAAAGACAAGTCACTAATACGAATAGATGATTGTACATTTGGACTTAAAAATAAAAGTAAGAAAAGTGACAAAGGTGCAATAATTGAAGGAATCTGCTAAAGGTCAACTGTTGGGTCTACAAATTTTCTCTTAATTGGAATTTGAAATTGACCCATTTTCTCATGCTCTTGTCCCCTTATGAACAATTATGTTCTTACTTTTCACCAAAAAAATAAAATAAAATAAAAATATTGTTTTTTTTATAAAGGTCCACCTTGGGAATTGAGCCTTTGGTTAGGTAAAAATATTATTTTTTTTTAATTTTTAGTCCCTCCGTCTCATTTGATTTGATATAATATTTAAGGAAAAAAAATACTTTTAAAATTTATGATCTAAAATTATTCTTAAATATTTATTTAGCTGAAAATTATTTCATTAAAAGTAAAAACTATATTTTAAAGATAAATTATTTTTAATTTAAATAAAATAATATTCTTTTTTAAACGAATAAAAAAAATCACGTAAAATGAGACAAAGAAAATAATACGTAACTTTTAAAATGAATTGGAGATGATCTATATTCTTTTGCTGTATAGAGAGCAAGTTACATGTGGAAGAGCTTTTACTCAATGAATCAAAGACATATTAAGAAGAACATACTAATATCTTTCGAAAAATTTATCGATGAAGTTATTCTATTATCGACTTATCACTTCATGAGATCGAAGATGGTCTCAAGGATTACGTAGATGTCGATTTAAATATGTAAGTCGAATTTAAAACATAGTGATAATTCATTCTATTGTGAAGAATCTACCCTACTATGAGAGGTTTCTTAAAGACCGAAATAACGTGCAAAACAAAAACTAGACAATTAATATGAGATAGAGCGAGTAATAAATATCAAGACTCAACAGAGTAAATAATTGAACTTTTGGGGGTACCTTTATATTCCTCACAAAAACATAGTACTACAATCTTATGATACATTGAAAATACAAGTTTTAATAAAAATTAAACCTTCTTTTAGTACATAGTACTCTACTTTGGAGTTTTAAGTATAGAAAAACAGTACTAATTAATTATACTTAAGATTAAAAAAATTATATTAATATAAAGTTCTTCAATGTTTTGGCTTATGTTGAGTATAAATATAATCCAAATGAGCCTCTGCAATCATTCTTCTCTTCAAACACACTTCATCTTTTTCTTCACATTCTTCTATTCCCATGAGCTGTTTCAAAATATTTTTTGAAAAAATAATTAATACAAATAAGTCGGAGTCGATTATATGAATTTTAGGGACAAAATTAAAAATTATAAAAAAGTTATTAAAGAAAATTAAAAAAAAATTGCTCCCTCAGTTCATTTTTTCTTATTGTTAGTTCATTTTTCGAGGTCAATTTGATTAAACTTCAAAGTTACAGTCTAATTAAATTTAATATTTAAAATATAAATTTATGTTATAAGTTAAAATCTTTTTCATATTAATATGATAAAAAAATATATTTTAAAATATTAATTAAAATTCATGCAGTTTGATCTCGATAACTGAAAGGTGACAAGTAATGAGAGTATAAATGTAGAAAATTTTAATTTTACCATACTTCAACAATATGATTTTTGGACTAATAGGATTCAATTTTGAATCCTTTTTTCTTCCTCAAAAAATAATTATATCATGAATATAAAAAAATTACACATTATATATAAGAAAGAAAAATTCAATACAAGCTCAAAACAAATTGAAATTTTTGTAGCCAACATAATTTTTTAATATATTGAATAAGCAACACCTGTTTTTTTGCTAATTTTTATTTTTGTAATAAGTGAAATTTCAACCAAATTAAAATCAATTATATGAACAACAACAACAACATGCTTAGTAATATCCCATAAGTGGGTCTGGGAAGGGTAGATTGTACGCAAACCTTACCACTAGCTCATAAAAGTAGAGAGACTGTTTCCTAAAACCCTCCAAATCGATTATATCAATTTTCATTAATCATATACTATTAAGGAGAAAAAAAGAAGATGAAGAACTTACATCATTGAAATCCTCTTGTACTTGTGAAGAACTAATAATACCATTGGATTCAATCTTCTTATTCTCTGTGAAAATTAATAAATTAATTAATAAATTTATATATTTGGAAGCTATAAAGAAATTAATTAATTAATTAACAATAAAATTTCAATACCTTGAGAATTAGTTGTAGGCAAAAGACGAGCTGAAGTTGTGTGGGAAATTAGTAGTAAAACCATAAGAGAAAGAAGAAATATAATATTCTTTTGCTCCATTTTTGCCTTTGGGGAATTGATTTTTTTTTTCCCTTAAATTTCTTCTTCTTCTTCTTCTTTTAATTTTTTGTGTGTTGG
>JAOTQJ010000111.1:2965779-2982972 GCA_025642045.1 Solanum sejunctum
TTTCCTGTTGAGATGAGACTCCATCAAGGATCTGTGTTGAGCCCTTTTTTGTTTGCCTTGGTGATGGATGAGCTGACGCAATCTATCCAAGAGGAGGTACTATGGTGTATGCTATTTGCAGATGACATAGTACTGATTGATAAGACTCGGACTAGAGTTAATGATAGATTGGAGTCCTGGACACACGTCTTGGAGTTCAAAGGATTCAAATTGAGCAGGACCAAAACTGAATATTCGGAGTGCAAATTCAGTGATGAGAGGGATGAAACAAACTTTGATGTGAGGCTTGCCACTCAACCTATCCCCAAGATGAAAAACTTTAAGTATCTGGAGTCATCATCCAGAATAATGGTGATATCAATGATGATGTCACACATCGTATTGGGGTAGCATGGACTAAATGAAAGCCTGCATCTGGAGTATTGTGTGATAAGAAAATATCACCTAAACTCAAAGGTAAGTTTCACAGATTGGTGGTTAGACCATCTTTACTATATAGGGTGGTGTGTTGGCCAATCAAAAATGCACATGTCCAGAAGATCATGTCGCATAGATGATGATGTTGAGATGGATATGTGGTCACACCAAGAGTGGAAAGATTAGGAATAAGACCATTTGGGAGAAGCTTGAGGTGGCTGCGGTAGTTGATAAGATGAGGGAAGCAAAACTGCGATGGTCTGGATATGTGCAAAGAAGGAGTACCGATACTCTTGTTAGGAGGTGTGAGAGGTTAGTTTTAGGAGCACACGGAGGGGGAGAGGTAGACCGAAGAAGTATTGGGGGAAGGTGATCAAACATGATTTGGCGGAACTTAATCTCACTGAGGACATGACCCCAAATAGAAAAAAATGGAGGTCGCGAATTAGAGTAGTAGGCTAATTATTTTTTTTGTTTCCTTTTTATTTTTTTTTACTTTTTGTCATATCTAGTTTATTCTGCTTATGGGTTTTTGAGACGAGGGTTCTCAGGAAATACCCTCTCTATTTCTATGAGGTAGTGGTAAGGTCTGCATACATTCTACCCTCCCCAGACCCCATATGAAATTCCACTGGGTATGTTGTTGTTGTTGTAGTGAAACTCCATAAATATGATCTGAGAAGGATGATGTATACCCAGCTAATCTTACTCCTGTCATAGAAGGATGGAGAGGTTATTCTCGATAAACTCGAGGCTCAAGTAAAGCATAACAAAACAAGAAGAAAAAGAGAATACAATAGGGAATATAAATAGCATCAATAACTAATACAATAATCGAAATAAATCAAATAATAGGTAATAATAAGATCAAAGTATAAGAAGATTAGGAGGAAAAAAGAAATCCTTATAAGAAAACTAGATAACCAACTATTTACTAACCTTTAATCCTAATCCTCAACTTCTATATTATTCTATTTAAGATCAGATTCTCAATAAAACTCAAATTGGAGAATAATATGAGCCCTAGGTTCCTTTTATTACCATAATATTTTTATTTCTAGTTGTAAATATAATCCTCATTTTAGTTGCTCACTAATGAAGTAGCGAACTATAAATCCTTGTGTGTGGCCTATTTCAATCTGAATTAGGAATAGCTGAAATAATTCAGTTGGTAGAACAGAGAACTCAAATGATTAATATATTTAAGTACGTATTTACAAAATATTAATACCTATAATAATTTTTTTTAATTGAGATGATAGCACTGAAAAAATAAATCGCCAATCATTTCTTTCATCTCGACAAAAATATGATCAAAAGGAGCTAATTCAAACCCTAACTACAGATTTTTCAAGTATGATCTAATCACATAAGCCTTTCTTCTAGAAAAAACATATTGCAAAAGTTAAAATCAAACTACTCAAGAAACATTTAAAATTAAATGTCCTAATTCAAGTTCAACGGCTAATTAATTTTAATTAAATTGTTTAATAAGTCAAATGCTACAAAAAATTTAGGTTAGAAGATTTGTAAATTTTTAAATCTTTTTTTTTTTTTAACTAGAGTAACACACTAGTCTCTTTTCAGGTTAACCAAACCCAACAATATGTGTAATTAAATTTACAAATATATACGTCAAAATTAAATGAGCTAGAAAATTAAATTGTCATGGCTGACTTTTTGTTACATAGTCATAAATTTATTGATTGTGACATTCATATACACAAGAAAGGAAAAATGGAAAAAAAATCTTTAAATTATTTGAAATAAATCAAATTTATTCAGTGTAATTTTATAAGTGAAAGTCTAAAAGAATGGTATGTAATAAGCAACCTTATCCCTATCATGAGAAGGCAGAGATCACGTTATCTTTGGATAGACTCAATTTCTATTCTAGTAAAACATATAAAAAATCAAGTATGTAAAATAAATACAAAATTTATACTGAAAATAGTGAAGAAAAGAATAATAGCAACAATAAATAATAAAATAATCCAAACTAAAAATATTTTTTAATTAATAAATAGTATACCTTTTATATCATACATATTTAATGTTCAACTATATATCTACCAAAAAAAGAAGGAAAAAAAAAGGTGATTTTAATTATGAGGGACGTGATAAATAAATGATGGAGAGAATAAATAGTGTAACGTGATTGTTTGACTTTGTAAGATTTTGACTTTTGAGATCTTGTTATTGGTAGAATTTAAAAAATAATAAAAGAAAAAAATCTATGGACAATTCACATTTATAATATTATTGCCTTCATTCATTTTTTTTCTTTAAATTAAGTATTTTGTATTCTTAATTTACTAATTCGATCAATTTGGACTTATATGATAAAGAACCTCATTTATTTTAAAGGGGTTTTAATATTTTCTTTTAAAGAATATTTATTTTGAAAGTTCGAGTATGAAATTTTTAATTAAAAAATTATTATTATTTCATTACGCTATTCTTTAATCGTTGTTATTTCATTACATTACTCATCCGTGACCTCCTTAGTATGATACTACCTGATTTATTAATTCTGTCACCTCTACGATTCGATTCATCATAATATATTGGATAAATTATCTAACTAAGCAAACATATGATAATTATATTTTGAAAAAAATCACAATTTATAATTATAATTAAGATTTGTTGCTATTATTTCTCTCCTCTCTCTCTACAATCTTTTGCTAGATGTATAAATACAGATGTATACCAGCTGTATATATACAATTATCTGATAGATATATATATACAATTCGTCTCTCTCTTGTATATCAGTTACACATATACATTTATTTAAGATATATACATAACAAATATATATATACAACTCGTTTTTCTCCACCCTCTACCTTCTCTTGCTCACATCTCTCTTAATATCGCGCGCATCTCTCTTATGTAGCTAAAAATTATAATTTCAACAAACTATAATTATTTTTATATTATTATACTTCAAAAAATACTCTATACATTTTATTAAACCATTATATTACCAACTCAGAACCATTATATATATTTGTTTCTTGGAGATCTCCATGATCCTCTATCACAATACAATATTATTTCCATAACCCTTTTTGCTTCTTATTTAAACCCTCCAATCCAATATTATCATTTTATAGCAAAACAAAAACTCTCAAAAAATTTCTTCATGCATAATTTTTTCTTACAATAAAATCTTCATGAAGTTTACTCACTTTTTCATTATTTCCATCTTTTTATCAATTTTTTCCCCAATTAAAGCTGAATCTGAAACACCCAAACAGCTTTTCAAAGGATTTAGAGCAAATCCAGATCACAAAATTTCGAAATTCCAGCCGATTCTTACTGATTCCACCGGAAATTATTCACTGAGTTTCCTCCGAGTTGAAGAAAATCAACTCAATCTTGCTGTTGTCCATGTTCAATCTTCTGAGTCGATATGGGCTGCTAATTTGACCCGTTTGGCAAAATGGGCTAACCCGACTGAGCTCTACTTTAATGGCAGTCTTGTTCTGTCGGATTCAAGTTCAGGGGTGTTTTGGTCAACTCACACTGATGGAGACCGTGTCTGGCTTTCAAATACATCGAATTTACAAGTTCAGAAGGTTGATGATGGCAGAGTTCTATGGCAAAGTTTTGATTTTCCCTCAAATACCCTTATGGAAAATCAAAATTTCACAAGTGCCATGACTTTAGTTTCGTCAAATGGGCTTTATTCCATGAGATTGGGCTTTGATTTTTTCGGGTTGTATTTTCAAGATGAACCGGGTTCGGGTTCGGATCCGGGTCAGATGTATTGGAGGCACAAGGCATTACAAGCTAAAGCTGATGTGGTTGAAGGTCAAGGACCTATTTATGTTGTATTAAGGTCAAATGGTTTTTTAGGTATGTACCAAAATGAGTCAGTCCCAGTTGACATTGAGTCATTTAATAGCTTCCAACAACCCGTATCCGGGGTTCGTCGGGTCCGAGTCGAACTGGATGGGAATTTAAAAGGGTATTTTTGGGACGGGTCGAGTTGGTTATTGGACTACCAAGCAATAAAGGAGACGTGTGAATTGCCTAGCTCCTGCGGGGCATATGGGCTCTGTCGACCAGGCAAGGGATGCTCTTGCCTGAACAACAGCACGAATTACAATTCTGGTGGGTGCACCCCACCAGATGACCACCAGGGGTTTCGCAATTTTTGCGGGGCCTATGATCACAACAAGTACAAGGGGTTATCAAGAAATGGTGTTGAGTTGCCTAACAAGGAGTTAATGGATTATCAACCTATGGTTTCATTTCAAGAATGTCAAAGTGCATGCGAAGGAAATTGCACTTGTTGGGGTGTGGTGTACACTAACACATCTGGATTTTGCTACATACTAGATTACCCCATACAAAGTTTAGTAGGTGTAGGGGATGAATCCAAGATGGGTTTTTTCAAAGTGAGGGAGGGTGTAGGAAAAGGTAAGATGGATTTAGGGTTAGAGGTGGGGATAGGGTTATTATGTGGGGCCATGTTGGTGTTATGTGGGGTCCTAGGGTTAGGGTATTATAGATACAAAAAAAGGAAAAGAGAAAGAGGTATTAGTGGTTATGTTGATGAAGATGGAATAGTGGTTGGACCATATAAAGATTTGGGAAATGCAAGTTTTAGGTCAATTGAACTAATTGAAAGATGAGGTAAGGGATGACATCTTTTGTGATAGAGACCTCATCATCAAATTGTAAATAAACTCTTACAATATAGTGGAAGTGGGGCCCATTTTGGTACTTTGGCTAGTGGGGCCTACTTTATTATCATACAATATGGTGGTATTTTGGAGGTTTGGCATGTGAGGTGATTTTATGAAACAATTTCTCTATTTTTATGAGATAGTGATAAAATTTACGTATAATATACTTTTTTTAGATCTTATTTGTGAAATATCACTAAATATATTATTGTTATTGTTGGTATGTGGGGTGCTTTTGGAAATGAAAATTATCTTATTAAAGGTGGAAGATTGGTCAAAGGACAAAAGATTAGCTAAATTTGGCTAATGATATTGTATTATATTTTTGCAATTTGAGAAAGAGACTACTTTTTAGATGGTTTTTTGGTAAGTCAAATGATAATGACTTGTAAATTGTACTTTTTCTCTTAGGAACTTTCTTATCTACTTGGCCAAACTTTGTTGGAGCTTTGTGACAAGTAAGGAAATTATAGTGTGACTTTCTTCTCATGATATTTCCTCTGTTCACAATTATTTATCACTAAAATTATTTGAACCTTAATTAATATTTTAAAATATTTTTATTTATTATATTAATATGAGAATTTTCAACCATCTAAATTTTATATTTCAAATATTGAATTTAGTTATTTCAATTCAATTTTGAAGTTTAATTAAATTGACCTCGAAAAATTAAACTGCGAGAAGTAAAATTCAATAGAAGGGAGTAGGAATTATCTTTCCCTAATTTATTCGTTTTTCTTTGAAAATATGTCACATTTGTCGATGTTTTTTCTTTAAGGTTTCACAATATTGGTTTTTGATTCTAGTTTTTTTTTTCTTTTTTGTAGATTAGCCTAATAATAATTTAGATGTAGACTCTAATATTTCAAATGTAGAATTGTTTTTAATTCCTTTAAAAAATTTAAACCATTTGATATGTCAATTATGATTGTATTTTATGCATATATAATTTGTTGAATTCAAATGTGCATGAACACTTATATTGAGAAAAGATATTTATATGATCATTGATATACTAGTTAAGATATTTATGTGGCAATAACTTTTTAAGTATCTATTTAAAAACTTTTATTAGTGAACATGAATCTAAAAGGCAAAAGGAATTCTACATTTATTGGATGGTATTTGGACCAGAAAAAGATATAAAAATTTGAAGAAAAAAAAAAGAAAAATTTATGCAGATAATTAAACATATATTAATTAATTAGCTATCGCAATTACAGTTTGAATTAATTACGGCTCTCAGCAGACATCTAGCTGTAATTATAATTTGATTTTTATATAATTCGCACGATTTATACAAACATTGTGCGCGATTATACAAAAGTTGTACACGAATCAAATTATATAGCAAAATATACAAATACTGTGAATTGTATAGTGAATTATACAAATATTGTGCACGAACTATATAGTAAAATATACAAACAGTATATAAAAACTGCGAATTGTATAGCAAATCATACAAACGTATACAAATATTACGCGAATCGTACAAGTTCTGCTATAACTATAGTTATGAAATATAAATATTCAAACTATAACTATGAAATATAATTAGGTATTTTTGAGTGGTTATATGTAAAAAAATTTTAAAAAAACAAGAAACATGTGAATGTCTCCCTATACTTGTTATTTATTTATTTAAGTAATATAATAATTGTTTTTTTCAAAAAAAAAAAAAAAGAGTTCCTCAGTGTAGTAAAATTTGAGTCCATTCAATAGACACGTGTACACCAACAATCATCTTTGTATACATCAATTCTAATTACTTTGTGGCAACTTTTTGATCACTTTGGAATGTACACTAAAAAAACAAGAGCTCTAATTTTCAAGAAAACAGAAATTTCAATTATGAAAATCTACTAACTTCATCACTTGGGTAAGTTGTTTTTTATTCAATATTTATCTCCAATTTTTGTTTTGCATTATGTATGTTGAAGTAATTTATGTTAATTCAAGATGTAAATTTTTGATTGACTTCAAATTGAATCTATGGTTTTCTTGATATTGCCTTCAAATTGAAAATCTTGCATGATTTTTTTTTCTTTCTACACTTGAAATTTATATGCATTACTTGAGTCGAGGATTTATTAGAAATAGACTCTTTGCCACATTCCTCTTTTCAGACCCCACCTATAGAATTACACTGGATATACAGGATTTGTTGTTTGTTGCATGATAATTGTTGCTTAGTTTCTAATGATTAATCAATTAGAGATAACATATTTTTATTTAGCTCTTGAGAATTGTTGATGGGTGCGTGGCAGATCCTCCAACATTATTGCATTTTTTAATTATCCGACACGAGTGTGATTTTGCAAAGTTGAAGGAACATAACTTAAAACACATCTACTCTCATGTGGGTTTGATTCTTTTTCATGAGTTGAACACGTGAAAGTTCTTTTTGATACCGAGTGCGTGTGGTGAGACTTGAAATTTAGGACCTCTGTTTGCTCTAATACCATGTTAACAAAATGAATCTTAGGCTTAGCTCGATTGTAAAAGCTCACTCACTAGGTGAGGATTGTTCGCGACCATAAAAGACGACAATTACTCATTCCGTCAACCAATGTAGGACAATCTAATTGTGTAGGACAGAGGAATAATCATTTAGCAAAAACGAAATGAATGAAGATTCTTAGTTAGTGAGTTAACGTATAGTGTGGTATAGAAATTATGTGAAAGAATGATTGAATTAAGTGTTGGTTTCTTCTTTTTTTAGTGTTAACTTGCTCCGGTGGAGAAAAATTTAGAAATGGCCGAAGATAAAGTTGCGAGCTTAAGTACTGAAGTTTCTGAGTCAGAGAAAAAGTTGGTTAAGAAAATGCTGGAGTTGAAAAGAAAGTTGATCATTGACGAGATATTCGTTCGTACTCGTCGATCGCCCTCTAATATTATATTAGGTCCGTGTTTTAAGAATGCATTTTCTCCGGAGCTGTCTCCTCATTACCCGTTGGCTGAAGGAGGAAAGCTACTTCTACACTCCGCAGAACCTGATTGGTCCAAAGATAAGACTCTGAGATCATGGCCTAATGTAAGTGGAACGTGGATTGATTGGGTAGACAGAGTTGAGAAGGCAAAATGGGAGGTGTGGAAATCGGCTGATATATATGACGCTATTCAGTTGTCGAAACATGATATCCCGATGGACAAGAATCTTCTTTATGGTGCCTTGTGCTATTGGTCGATCTCCACAAACTCGTTTCACTTCAGGTTTGGTATGATGGGGCCAACAGTACTAGATATTGTTGCCTTGACAGGACTTAGGCCGCATGGTGAGGAAGTTAGCGTCCCTCTCGGGATGGCTAAATCAGCTTATGTGTGTGGAAAAATTAAAGAATACTTGACTTACTGCAAGTTTCTCGACATGTCAATGGGAGGAATTGCTGTGACAGAGGAAGAACATATATCCTTTCTGGTTATGTGGCTATGCAAATTTCTCTTTTGTAATTCTTCGATTTCCATAATCGAGCAATGTACAAAACTGGCTCTTGCTCTTGCTAAGGGTAGAAAGCTTGCTTTGGCGCCGTTTGTCTTGTCGAATTTGTATCATGGCTGCAATGACATTATTACAAGCAGATTTGATGATGCACGGGGTCCGTTCTGGATCTTGCAACTCTGGCTACAAGCTTACTTTCCGGAACATCAACCTTTGACCTTGGATGACAGTAATCCTCCCACCTATGGGCACGCCTTGGCTGACGGTGTTTTGAGACCTAAAACGTTCAACCAATACTTTCTCTTCTTCAATAAATGCTCATCTCGAACAGCCAGCCAATTCACGCCTTTCTCGTCTAGGAAATTTGGACCTGAATGGTTTAAGAGGTCACTTGATCCTTACTTCCAAAAACTTAATAGAACAGAATTAAAAGACATTTGGGCTAGTTATCTTATTGCCCGAGACGTCCCTTACAGTATCCTTGTGGATGAATCATTGAAATGCAAATGTGGGGTCGAACCTTATTCTCCGAATCAGTTTGCTCGGCAGTTTGGCATGATGCAGGCTATCCCCCTTAACCAATCAGCAAATGATCTTACAATCAGAGGAGAAAGTTTCCGCAATTGCATTGAAGAAACTGAATCAAGGTTTTACCAATTAAAAATGAAGTTCTCATTTATTCCATTTGATGTTAATCCGTCCTCAACTGAGTTCTTCGATTTCTGGTGGTCAACTTATATGAAAAATCGGGATAAAACTACCACCGCTACTGATGTCCTCAGGAAGATCTCACTGCATGTGCCGCCTCTCGGTCCATCTGAAAGGCAAGAAGTTGCTGCTCACAGGTCCAACGGTATTAGAGGCAATTCTCAGTCTGCAGGAAAATTTGGCCGGAATATGAAGCGGAAATATAAAGGTATGATGACTTTCTTGATAGAACAAATTATAAAATCCCTATTTGGCTAGTGTAATCATAGAGAACTAATTTGCAAGGCCGCTAGGTGTGTGTCGGATCCTTCAAAAGTAATGCATTTTTTTAGATGTTCCGATACTGGTGTGTATTTTGGATAGCTCTCAATGTTCTCTTTGCTTCTTGTATATGCCTCTGATTGGTTCCCCGCCCCCGCATTTTGATGTCTATATTGCTCCCTTATTCATGTATTAAATGCTTTTAGAGTATAGTATTCCATCAAGATCGTTTGTACAGCATGATGATGAGTCCAGACAACAAAGGAACTCGTATGAGGCGGCTGAAAAGATACCTAGAAAAAGAACAATATACAAGGTAAAACTTTCAAGCAAAGGTGGATACATGATTTATTACATATTTTATAGATTCTTTTAACACGTATCAAGAATCTGAGCCAAAGCTACTAAGTTCAGACGAACCTGTAACTTCTACTTTGTAGTCGCCCCTACCAAACAGGCCTGTGAAATTGTAAGGGGGTAACTTGGCCTGATTCCTCCATTTTACTGTTGTTTCGTCATTCAGAAGATGACGACTTCCGCGATGAACATGCCGCTATCTAGGACAACTTCTAGCGTACTTTTTGCATCAGCCTCCGCGACAAGTCGTCCTCCTGCTGATGAAGATGGGAGTAGGGTTGATGAGCAAGTTTCTGATGATGATGATACATCAACCTCCACTTCATCAGCGATGAAAATGCCGCTACCGAGGACAACTTCGACCATACCTGTTGCATTAGCCTATCAGACAAGTCATGCTCCTGCTGACGAAGATGGTCGTAAGGCTGCTGAGCAAGTTTCTGCTGCTGATGATCCATCAACCTCCGCCTCATCTTCCACTTCTGAAAAAGTAAGTTCTCATCTTACTCGTGGCGTTACATTTGAATATTGCTCCATCTAAGTTTGGGATCTTTTTGTTCTCAGGAAGGTGAAAAATGCACAGTTTCCCCATTATTAGCTGAGACCAGAAGCAAGACATCTGATGTTAGTGAATTTGACAATCTAGAAGACTTCTTTGCTCGAGTTAGTGGACAAATTAAACGAGCTCAATCTCTTGGATGTTCCGCTGATCAATCTTCTTCCATAGACGAAAAGACATCCGCCACGCAAAAGCCTACACTGTCAGCAGAAATGCTTGCCAAAGCAAAAGATGACATCGAGAGATTACTAATCATGCCTTCTCAAGACTTGCTTCAACCCGAAAACTGTTCAAAGTTAGTTGCAGCACTGTCAATATACACTGCATCACCAGATTTATCGGTTCAGAGAGCAGTCGTGTTTGAGAAACTCAAAGAGAATCTTCCACACCTTTCCTCAACATACCATAGAGCAAAGAAAGACAAAGAGGATTATTACAAGAAGGCTGCCAAGAAAGTGATCCTCATCGACGAGCTCATGAAAGGTCAGGAACACTACGCCAACCTCAAAGATTCCAGCGACCAACTTGAATGTACAGCAGATTCCATCAGAAACCAAATCCGCAAGTTGAAAGCAAGCTTGAAGGATGCAAAGACGAAACGAAAAGCCATTCAAGACCAAAAATTGAGTTTGGCTAAGAAGTGTTTTGAAATGTCTAATGCACTTGATGAAATGGAAGCCGAGTTTCCTGAGATGAAGGAGAAAGCTGACTCGGACATTGCCCGAGTGGAAGAAATCTTGAAAGAGGTGAAGAGTAAATCGCGTGTGTAAATCGCTCTTCGTGTGAATTTTTGACTAGTGATCTAGAGTATAAGAGCATGTAAATGTCATTTTTGTGATATGCTAAATCTCCCTTTTGAATGATATATATGTCACGAATTTAGAACTTTCGCTGAGACTTTCGTGGGGCACTTTCCTGGTCATGACATATAGCCTTGTTTCTCCAAACTTGTAAACTGAAACAAGAAATGTTACTTCCCACAACATGGTTTCTCATGGATGATTCAAAATAGCAATAATTTTGGCATGATGACAGGGTAAAAATGCAAGGTGGATCTAGGGGTTTTTGCTTGCTTTTAGCTCGAACTATGTATTTATGAAGAAAAAAGGGGATATACGTAAAGGTCATGCTCATGCTAAACTTAGCGACTTTAAAGTCTACGAAAAGAGAATACTTTTATTAGAGAACTCTTGGATGCTTTACAAGACTTGATTATCTTGTTACTTGTTTGATTTCTCTCAGTGACAAATGAGAAGCCTAAAAGGAGTATTTATACTTGCCCCTTCCCTAAATGGACGGTTAGGATCATTTTGATCCAATGGCTACAATTAGTGACCTAGAAAGTCTACCATAAATATCTTAGATATTTATAAGGGAAGACTTTCCTAGAAACTTCCTAACAAAATATCTTAGATACTTTATATGACAAGAATTCCCTACACAAGTCTAGAGTCTTTTAGAAGCTCCCAGGGTCTTCTTGCAAGTTCCACACGTTTCCAGGAAATTCTAGAGAGTTCGAACTATGTATTTATGAAGAAAAAAGGGAATATATGTAAAGGTCATGCTCATACTACACTTAGCGACTTTAAAAGTCTGAATTTGCTTCTTGTTATTGAAATGTACGTAGATAAAGAAATAGTTTTAGATAAATATTTCATTTCTATTAATACGAACCTAAAATTTTACGATTTACTACGCTAATGCAAAAAATTAAAATTTGTGCAAAAATTATATAAATAAATAAAAATAATTTAATTACTCAATCGAATATGATTTAAATATCTAAATATCTTTTTTGTCTTAATGTAGTACTGTTTCTTTTGTAAGTTCCTCTAAAAAAAACAAATCTAAAGAAACCTACACTTAGACTAGAGATCAAAGGGGGTAGCGATGTACATTTTTACCCAATCATCATATCAAAATATTTAATAATTCTTATGTAACTCTTTTATAATAGTTTTATCTTGTAATACATTTTTTCTCTATAAATTTATTTTTAAATTATTCATAGGTAATATTATAATAATAGAAAACAACATAATTTATTTAAAAATTATACGGAATTTGTGAAGTAATACAAAAAAATATTTAAAGACAAACTTTACATTATACTTTCCACTATTGCCCTTTATAAAATCATAAATATATAGTGTAATTTATTTTCTAAAAATATAAAAGTTTAATAAATGAAAGGGCAAATATGAAAAAAGTTTCAAATATTCATAATGAACTTTAAAAAATTTAACTATTTTGAATCTTGAAAAGAATATTAAAACTTCAATTAATTTGAGACGGAAAAAGTAATAAATAACAATCCCCAAAATAGAGTGTTATTTTTGATCATTACATCTTTAATCTTTTCTTAATTTTTTCTATTTCTATGCTATTTATTCACCAGTATTAAAGTCTCATTAATTCAAAAGAAAACTAAGCTTGTACTCCATTAAATCAAATTATTTATATTTATATATCCTTTTACATTTTGTATCTCTATATTATTAAAATTTTACCTCTCTAATAATAAATTCGTGCTGATGTCAACACCTGCTTGTATAATACACTAATATGATATACATATATCAATAGAGTATCATAGATGATTAAACTCAATTCTATATGATACTAATATGATATAAATATACCGCTAGAGTAGATAACGAATATATTTTCTATTAATTTAGAGTTTAATAATTTTTTATTTATTTTTTTTTTAAAAAATTAAACACCAATTGGATATCAATATATCACAAGAGTATCACAAAGGATTGAAGTCATTCTATATGATATCATTGTGATATATATATACTATCAGAGTATATTTTATAGTATTTATATTGACGTAAGCTAGTGAAATAAAAAAGGATAAGTGAATAAAAAATAAATAGTTTGAATAATAGATCATTAAGAATAAATAGTTTAGATTGAGTATTAAGGATAAATATTTTTGATTGAAAATAATTTTAAATTAGGTTTATTTTGTTTATTATTTACTTAATTCAAACGCAATGGGAATAAATATTTCCGAGAAAAAATAGAGCTTTCTCCTTGTCAAGAACAAGCGATTGTCAAGAACAAGCGATTTCAGCAAGGGGTAACCCTAAAAAGGTTCAACTAACTCATCGATTTCAAGGGTCTATCCATATGGATAAGAATCATATGGATAGACCCTTTTGATCAACAGTCATGTAAGTTGTTGATTCAAGATGTATTTTTTTTTCGGTGAAATTTGGTTTTTCTTGAAATTGTTCTTATAGTTTCTAGTGGTATCACCTTTTAATAGTTCAATGTTTCTCTCATTGTAGCATAGATAACAAAATGCATTAGATTTGTAGATGTATTCTTGCTGTTTCTCCTTTTCCTTTTCGAAAGGTGGGAACTTGCAAGGGTGTTGCTAAGTGATCAGCATAGGTGAATTAGTGGGCAGACCCACTATGTACCAATGTCCTGTCTCGAACCGGAGGCACCCACTAGTAGTAGGGTGTGTGTGTGCATAATTGAATCGGGTGGGCAAGCTTCACAGCGTTGGGCTGTAGTTGCCAGTTTCGAGTTACTTAGCGGGTATTCCCAACCATACTGGATACTTGTACATGAGGCTTAAACAAAAGGTAGAAGGGCAGTAAAGTCGAGATTTTGTCATATTTTTATGTGGGAAAGGCAAGGGGTCAGTCTCCTCTTCTCGGATTCTCTTTATTTAGTACTATTAGTTAGTAGTGGCTTAGTGTCTTATTCTTCAATTTTCACCATTACCTAATGCTTCATTTTCTCTATGTGTCTTGCTATTTTGTTGGCTTTTTTTTTTTTCCTTTTCAATCTTGCTTTAGTTTCACTTCTTTTGAGCCGAGGGTAAGGGTAAGGTAAATCCTACCCTCCACAGACCCATTCGTGGGATTACATGGGGTATGTTGTAGGTGTCAGTGGATAATCAATACAAGACTTCGTTTGTTCCATTAATGCATTTGGGACAGTGAATAACCACTTAACAAAAACTAAATAGATGAAGATTCCAAAAGAAGTGAGGTATCAGGGATGAATTCATTAATCTGCTATTAAGTTTCAGAATTATACAAATGGTTTAGAGCAACTGGCAACAAAAGTGAACTTCTCTGAAAACATACAATATAGCAGGTTTCTTAATGTGAAAACAAATTATGAGGTATTCAAATTTGTGCGTAGATGATGAGAATTCAGTCTTGGTTAAACAGCTTTTAGCATATGTTTCTCATGTTTCATAGTTTTCACCTAGAGGTTAATAATTCTAATAATGGAAAGAAGTCAAATTATGCATTTATGTCTGCAGGTTTTTCTGTGAGGTGTTTACAATCTTTCTTCTTAATTTTCTCCAGCAGACGAAAACTATTAAATGACAAAAGATAAAGTTGCAAGCTTAGATACTGAGCTTCCTATTCAAAGAAAATTGTGCCCAAGAAAACGCAATAGGTGAACAAAGAGCTGATCGTTGACAAGACATTTGTTCCTATTTCTGGATACCCTCTAATTTTATTTCAGTTCCATGCTTTAAGAATGCGTTTCGTCTGGAGCTCTCTCCTCTTTTCCCCTTAGCTGAAGTAGAGAACCTACTTCTGCACTTTGTGTGGTCTGATAGCTTTGGAGATAAGTAATTCATTGTATTCTGTAACTAAAAGATGGATTGATTGAGAAGATAGAGTTGAGAAGGCCAAAGGGGTGGTCTGTAAATCAGCTGATATATATGATGTTATTCAGTTGCCAAAAGATTATGTTCCCGTGGACGAAAATCTTCTGTATGCTGCCTTGTGATGTTGGTCAATCTCCACAGACTCGTTCCACTTCAGATTTGGTTTGATGGGCCAACAGTACTAGATATTGTTGCGTTGACAGGACTTAGGCCACATGGATAAGAAGCCAGTGCTATAAATTATTCAATGCGAGAAGGAGACAGGGTTGTGACAGAGAAAGGACATGTATCTTTTCTGTTTACATGGCTCAGGGAGGATGCATTTTGTGACTCTTCTTTAAACATGATCAAGGAATGCAAAAAGTGGCATTTGCTCTTGCTGCGGGTGGAAATCTTGCTTTGGCACCCTTTCTCTTGTTTAATTTTTTATCATGGATGCACTGAAATCATCATGGGCAGATTTCCTTATGAAAGAGGTCCATTTTAGATCTTGCAGTTCTGGCTACAGTCTTATTTTCCAGAATTCCGACCTGCAAGTTTGGATAACTGTAATTTACCCACATGTGGGTACCTCCTGGGTGAAGGTGTGTTGAGATGTCAATAGTTCGAGGAGTACTTCCTCTTCTTTCATAAATACACATTTATAACTGCCAGCCAATTCACCCCATTTTCTTCTAGGAAGTTTGGACCTGTGTGGTTTAAGAAGTCACTTGATCCTAACTTCCAGTAACTTAATAAGACAGAGCTACAAGGCTTTTGGGCCAGTTATCTCATTGCTCGAGACTTCCCTTACAATATCCTTCTGGATGAATTTTCGAAGTGCAAATATGGGGAAGAACATTATTCTCTAAATCAGTTTTCCCTACTTTTTGTTATGACTCTGTCTGTCCCCTTCCATCAACTAACCAATAAACTTCCAATTAGAAGAAAAGATTTCCAGTCTGCAGATTACACTTAAGAAACTGAATCAAGGTCTTGCCAATCGTAAAGGAAGTTTTCATTTGTCCCATTTGATACTAATCCTAGCTCTACTGAGTTCTTTGGTTCCTGGTAGTCCTCTTATACCAACGCTTGGGACCAGACTGCTATTGATGTCCTCAGGAATATCTTACCTCATGTCATGCTTCTTTGTCCATCTGACAGGCAAGAAGTTGCTGTTCCCAGATCCAATGGTATTAAAGGCAGTTCTCAGTCTGCAGGAAAATTTGGCCAGAATATGAAGGTATGATATCCTTCTTGATGGAGCATTTATAAGATTTCTACCTAGATAGAGTGTCAAACTATATAACATACATTAGAATTTGTGATAGCTTCGAATGTTCTCTGATTCTTTTCCTTTTCTCAGTTTGGTTTCTGTTTCTGATTTCTTGTATTTCTATTTTTAATTAAGTGATTGTTTGCGCAAACATCTTAATGTAGATTTGTTCGCTAGTGAGATCATGTAAATATTTTTTGCTATGCATTAACTTTTTTATCTTTTGAATGGCATACCCTTAGTTAGCCAAGATAGTCCAAACATGGAAAGTGAAACCAGAAGTGTACTTCTACTTATAGTTTCTGGTTGGAAAGGTTGATGTATCATGTATGCCTCAAAATAGCGCTAATTTTGATGAACCACTGGCGTGGGAAAAAGAAATACTTTTCAGAACCCGAAGAGGATGTGTATGCACATTTTTTGTACATAAATTTTATAGGAGTCTCTATTTAATGAACATTTCTTTTGAGGCCAGTGTTTTGGACAGCGAAAGGCGACAAGGCTCTGCCTCGCGCGGCGAGGCGCTCGCGTTTTTGAATTGAGGCGTCAATTTATACCAAAATCTCAATAGCAATCACATTGGAAATTACAATTTAATATAAATCAGCAGACAAAGATGGGCCACTGGGCACTGGGCAGTATACAAAGATGATTGCAATTTTTTTTTTTTAAAATATGGGCACTGGCAGTATTCAATAGAGAAGAGAAGAAGAAATTAAGAAAACAGAGAAAGAGAATTGGAACAGGAACTGGACCTGAAGAAGGGGAAAAAAAGAAAGAATGAAGAAAGAACAAAGAAGAGAGAATAAAGAAGAGAAGAAGAAGAAGAAGAAA